>BLSH010385598.1:1545612-1582767 GCA_018402905.1 Glandirana rugosa | reverse complement strand
ACAATCGCATGCTAGGTGAATGTAGGCTAAGTGACTGTAGGTAAAAAGTGCGTTTTCGTACAAGTCAAGTCAAGTCGTAAAATAAAGTCAAGTCAAAAAATCAAGTGAAGTCAGTGAAAAAAACAACATTTTTTGACTACTTTTTACCTACAGTCGCCTGTACTTTGACCTACGTTTTTAACTGTAGACATAGACAAAAAAATGTTTTTTTTTCACTGACTTGACTTGTTTTTTTACCTTGGGAGATTGTAAGCTCCTTGAGGGTAGGGACTGATGTGAATGTACAATGTATATGTAAAGCGCTGCGTAAATTGACGGCGCTATATAAGTACCTGAAATAAATAAAATAAAATATAACTTTATTCATTATTTGCATCGTACGATTTAGTATTAGGGTCCTTTCGCACAGGGGTTCCATTTTTTTGTTCAGTTCAGTCACTTTTTTTTTGTAAAAAAACAGATACAGATGTCAATTTTTGCATCCAGTTTCATGTCCGCTGACATCCATTTTTCATCAGTTTTTTACAACAAAAAAAGTGACTGAAGTGAACTAAAAAACTGAACTGAAATAAAATGCTGAACTGAACTGAACATGCTTTTGCGTGAAAAATGGATGTCAGTGAATCGGATGTAAGTGGATCGTACGCTAACATCCATTTTTTGTCCGTTCCGTATTTTTAATAGAAGAAAAAAATGGTTTTCTTCCTTCTTAAAAAACGGAACTTAACGGAGGCGGATGTCAGCGACTGATCATCCGTTGACGCCCGCTAGCCCATAGAGATGCATGTATGTCCGTTTTACATCCCCCAACAGAGGAAAAACGGACATGCAGAACGTCTGTGTGAAAGGGGCCTTAATGAGAGGTTCTTGCAATGATTGTTATGTTGCACTATAAGTTGTTACACACATTTTCGACAACAGAGGTATCTGTTTTATACACATTGTGCAATATTGGAATCTGTCTCCTATACTTAGATTAGCGCTTTATTTGCACAACACACTGGGCCAATCCTGGGCGGGTGCACCGCACGCAGGCGTCACAGAGGTGGGGGGCGCCAAAGTGCCAGAATGCTCCCCTCTCTCCTCCTCTCCTTGCGTGTGTAACACACAGTGGCCACACTATGAGGGTGATTGCCTCCCCCTGTTTATTCCTTGCCCCCCCTTGTGCCCCCCAATTGGGGCCAGGGGGTCACATGCGATAGCATGCAGCAGCTGTGAGCTTTCTCTCTCCCCGGCATGCTGCTGCAACCCAGCACGCACAGCAAAGGACACACAGACACAGCACTGGAGAGCAGAGAGAGAACAGAGTGGAGGGAGGATCCACCCATCACGGCTGCCCACCTAGCCGCTGTTCAGAGCTGTGCTCCCTCGGAGACAGTACCGGCTCCAGGGTCCTGCTGCCACCCATCCGGCCTCCACTCAGGGTGGGAGATCATGACATTCTCGGGGTGCCCTGCCACTAGCCCTGTGTTGTAGCCAGGACCTGAGAGGAGGAAAGGACTCGGGAGGCAGAAGATCAGGTCACCAGCTACCAGGAGGAAAGGTAAGTGAGCCAACACAGAGGCTGAGCAAAGTCCTTAGTGGGGTGACTGGGGTTGAAATACGTGAAGAGGGTGTATTTGTGGAGTCTGGGGGGGGGGGGTTGTGGAGTGTGGGGGGTATTTGTGAATTGTGGGGAGGTATTTGTGAAGTGGGGGGGTTTTTGTGAAGTTGGGGGGATATTTGTGAAGTGGGGGGGTATTTGTAAATTGGGGGGGTATTTGTAAAGTGTGGGGGATATTTGTGAAGTGGGGGGATTTGTGAAGTGGGGGGATATTTGTGAAGTGTGGGGGGTATAGGGGATAATGTTGGAGATTAATAATGCGTCCGCTGAGACCAATGCTGGGGGGGCTAATAATGTGTCTGCTTACACCAGTGCTGAGGATTAATAATGCGTCCACTGAGACCAGTGCTGGTGGTTAATAATGCGTCTGCTAACACCAACGCTGGGGATTAACAATGCGTCCGCTTACACCAGTGCTGGGGGGGTTAATAATGCGTCCACTGACACCAGTGCTGGGGGTTAATAATGCATCCACTGACACCAGTGCTGGGGGTTGATAAGGCATCCACTGAGACCAGTGCTGGAGGTTAATAATGCGTCTGCTTACACCAGTGCTGGGGGGTTAATAGTGCATCCACTGAGACCAGTGCTGGGGATTAATAATGCATCTGCTTACATCAGTGTTGGGGGTTAATAATGAATCCAGTGACCCCAATGCTGGGGGTTGATAAGGCATCCACTGAGACCAGTGCTGGAGGTTAATAATGCGTCTGCTTACACCAGTGCTGGGGGGTTCATAGTGCATCCACTGAGACCAGTGCTGGGGATTAATAATGCGTCTGCTTACACCAGTGCTGGGGGTTAATAGTGCCCCCCCCCCAGTTTTGACTGTGGTATCTTATATGTCCCCCCCACCATATATTGTTCCTAGAGTGGCCATTGCACACTGCATAAGCTTTGGTCTGAAATGCCCGGCGGTGCTGTAACAAACTCCCACCTTCTAGACAGGCTCCTGTGAGATAGACAGATCACTGATCCGATGCAGTGTAATTGAATCAGTGTGATGTGTATCATAGGAGTCACGACCTGTTTTAGGAGGTGGGACTTTGTTACAGTGGCCGCCCGGGAGATTCAAATCCAAACTCCGTGACAGCAGGAGATTGTCGCCACTCTGTGTAATCCAGTGGCACTGGTAAGTTGCACTTGGAGGGCACTGGCAGACTGCAATTGGTGAGCACTGGCAGGCTGCAATTGTTGGGCACTGGTAGGCTGCATTTAGTGGGCACTGATGAGCTGCATTTGGTGGGCACTGGTAGACTGCAATTGGTGGGCACTGGTAGGCTGCATTTTATGGACTTTGCACTGGTAGGCTGCATTTGGTGGGTACTGGTAGGCTGCATATTGCGGGCACTGATAAGCTGCATTTGGTGGGCACTGGTAGGCTGCATATGGTGGACACTGGTAGGCTGCAATTGGTAGGCACTGGTAGGCTGCATTTTATGGAATATGCACTGGTAGGCTGCATTTGGTGGGCACTGGTAGGCTGCATTTGGTGGGCATAGTGAAGGTGCATTTGGTGGGTGCTGGTAGACTGCAATTGGTGGGCACTGATAAGCTGCACTTGATGTGCACTGATAAGCTGCATTTGGTGGGCATTGGTAGGCTGCATTTGATGGGCACTGATAATGCTGCATTTGCTGGGCATTGGTAGGCTGCATTTGATGAACACTGAACTGGTAAGCTGGGCACTTGTAGCCTGCATTTGATAGACACTGCGCTGGTAAGCTGCATTTTGTGGGCACTGATAAGCTGCATTTAATGGGCACTGGTAGGCTGCATTTGATGGGCAGTGATAAGCTGCATTTGGTGGGCACTGATAAGGCTGCATTTGGTGGGCACTGGTAGGCTGCAATTGGTAAGTACTGATGAGGCTGCATTTGATGGCCACTTGTAGGCTGCATTTGATACATTAATCTCTTGTATCATTTCCGCAGTCTCTGCCCATCTCTTGTATCATGAAAGCAGACTTACTAGAGATGAGAGGTTTTCCCTAAGGCTCCTTTCACACTGGGGCCGCCCGAGCGTTATTGCGATGCTTTACCGCTCTTTATAGCTTTTAACCCCCCCCCCCCACAAGGAGTTAAACAGAGGTTAAAAGTGCCGGTTTGCGACGCTCCCGAAGTGGTGTTCAGCGCTTCGGGAGCGCTGCCCCATTGTTTTCAATGGGCAGGGGTGGTATAGGAGCGGGGAATACACCGCGCCCACGCCGCTGTAAAGATGCGGCTTGCAGGACTTTTTTTACTGTCCCGCAAGCGCACCGCTTGTGTGAAAAGCATTCGTGCTTTCACACTGACGTGTATTGAGGGGAGTTTTTCAGGCACTTTTTAGTCACTATTTTTAGCGCAAAAGCGCCTGAAAAACACCTTCGTGTGAAAGGGGTCTAAATGCACCTTCTCCCAAAATTTTGAAAAATTGTTCAGAAAGAATGTAGAATGGGATTTGTTGCACCAGTTCCACCAATCTCTGCTGTCATAGAATCAACCTAATGCACACCAAGCGGGATCTAACATGACCTAAAACGGCGCTCCGCAAATGCCCAAAGCTACCGTGGCCATTTTTATGAAAATCTCATGTCTGCAGTCTTAGACCATCTCCTGTATCATGTCTGCTGTCTCTGACCATCTCTTGTATCATGTCTACAGTCTCTGACCATCTCCTGTATCATGTCTGCAGTCTCTGACCATCTCCTGTATCATGTCTGCAGTCTCTGACCATCTCTTGTATCATGTCTGCAATCTCTGACTGTGTCTTGTATCATGTATGCAGTCTCTGACCATCTCTTGCATCATGTCTGCAGTCTCTGACCATCTCTTGTATCATGTCTGCAGTCTTTGACCATCTCTTGTATCATGTCTGCAGTCTTTGACCATGTCTTGTATTATGTCTGCAGTTTCTGACCATCTCTTGTATCATGTCTGTAGTCTCTGACCACATCTTGTATTATGTCTGCAGTCTCTGACCATCTCTAGTATCATGTCTGCAGTCTCTGACCATCTCTTGTAGTATGTCTGCAGTCTCTGAACATGTCTTGTAATATGTCTGCAGTCTCTGACCATGTCTTGTATTATGTCTGCAGTCTTTGACCATCTCCTGTACCATGTCTGCAGTGTGTCTGGGGGCACTTTCTAACAGACTCTATAACAGAAGCCCTCTCTGTGTCCATCAGAGACACCCCCTACCAGGTCTCAGAGTATTCTCGTCCTGTATTTTGTTTATTGTTAAGAGATCATGGGAAGATCCCAGGGTAACAAAGACTCCTTAGGGGAGCATCTCTTTGTTGCCATAGAAACATTTGTAAAGGGGAGGAATTAGTAAGATGACCACGCCCATGTAGGGGCACCAGAAATATTTCTGCACCCAGGCGTCGGTGACCCTAGGATCGGCCCTGACAACACACAATAGTATAGATAAATATTAGTGAAGCGCAATAATCATTTTTATGTAAACTAGTACAATATGCAAACAGTAATGCAATTTAAGATAGATATTAAGGCAAAAAAACTATTTTATTTTCAATATAGCAAGTAAGTAGCTCAGGGACATGACTCAGGAGGGCAAGAAATTTGAATGGGCAGGCACACACAGTGTCATTGTGAGAGTCAATTTCATGTGACAGCAGTTCCAAACACACTGTAGCAGGCACTCAAACGGTCTCGGTCTGCTCTGGATTGAAACTGCGCATGAGCAGTTCCGAGCCAAGCGTCAGCCATATTTTTAACTGGCAACCTTTTCCTATGACAGACATTTACTAGCAGGAGAAAAGTGCCTGTTTTTACTGGTTGCCAGTAAAAATACTGACGGTTGTTAACACTGCCTGCTAGAATTTGTTTTTATGTGCAGTCCAGAACTAAGAATACCTATTAAACACCTGCTCTCAGTGACGTATGTTTCGTCGTGCTGATGCCTTCATCGCCTCCTGAAGACATCAGCATGATGAAACATACGCCGAGGCTGGGTTACAGGAAGGAAAGCCGGTCCGCTGGAGACAGCCAGATGTGGTGAGAGGCCCGAGTGTTCAGGGCTTGCGCTTCTTATAGTGAAGCCAGTGTTGTATGATGAAAACGCTACATAACGCAGGTGCAGGGCACAGTGCACAGTTAAATGTGAGTATGATAGCTTATGGATTTTTAAAGTTGTATATGTCAGTTGCCTAAATAAAAAAGGTTTTTTAACACTATTGGAGCCCTTTAAGAGCATTTTATGATCAATAGGATTTGGTTTGCACAATTTGCATGGATCACTTTTTAGGACAGTATTGCACAAAATAAATGATAGCTACAAGCAGCACTTGAAGGATGTTATTCATTATTGCTTTCTCTTTAAAGCTTCACCATATGGATTATGCACCATATGGGATATTATGATTTTATAATTTAGTATTATTTGGTATAATTTGTGGTGGTTTAAATGCAGTCCAGAATTAGCCTGGACTGAAAAGAAGTTCACCTGAAAATGGAATTCCACATAACTTTACTTTAGAAGCTAAATTCCCTGGCCAAATATTTAATCATAAAGTTCTGCATGCAGAATATGTAAGAGCCCCAGATGTGGAAGACATGTGAATGGACTGCACCAATTTGTCTGCAATATACCTGAGTGCCTCCGCAAGCATAGTCGATTTCCAGGATCCTTTGAATTGGGGAATCCATCTTACTATCCATAGCATCTTTGAGCATGCCCATGTCCTCACAGGCAAAATTTGTATTTTCTCTTCCTAAAATGCCCAGTACAGTATAGCATAAATAATAATAGATAAATAATTTACACTTTGAAGCAGATCATTCCTCAATATCTCCAAAAAGAAGGAATCTAATAGACAAGACGATCTCTCTCAGAACAGAACCTGAAAGCGCGTAGCCTCCTTACAATTCCTTCAATGTTTTTGCCAAGCAGGAGAAAACACTAAGAATCTGTGGAGTAGAGGAAGATGGAGGTTGTTAGGGTTTCCTGTAAAGAGTGGGAGGAGCTATGCTCTCTCATGCGTGGTCCTGAAAGATGTTTAGGGAAAAGATACATTTAAAGTGGTTCTAAAGTCTAAAGGGTTTTTTTTATTTTTTTTAACTTAATGCATTTTATGCATTAAAGAAGAACTATGGTCAAAATGAAAAAACTTGAGTTATACTTACCGGTAACTCATTTTCTGGGAAGTCTTCCAGGACATCCTCTGAGACCTTGGGCTACTCCCCTCCGGACAGGAAACACATCCCCAATTTTAAATAAAAGGCAGTCCTCCAGGCCCCATACCTCAGTATTACCAAGGACCGCAGGAAGGCTCTGAAAGACAAAGCACAATTATTACAGCATGATAATAGCATATCACAAAAATCAATTGGGTGGGAATCCTGGCTGTCCTGGAAGACTTTCCAGAAAATGAGTTACCGGTAAGTCTAACTCAAGTTTTCTCAAGTCGTCTTCCAGGACAGCCTCTGAGACGATTCTCAAGAACTTACCATTTAGGGTGGGACCCCCGCCTGGAGGACTTTACGTCCAAACGCCTGATCTTTGCTTGTAAGCAGATCCAGGCGATAATGTCTCGCAAAGGGGGAGTAACTGGACCAAGTTGCCACCTTGCATATCTGCTCAGGCTAAGCACCAGCTCTCTCTGCCCAGGATGCTGATACCGCACGGGTTGAGTGTGCATTGACAAATGGAGGCAGGGTCCCCTGCCGGTTGTAACATTCACAAATAACAGATTTTATGGATTTGGATGCTTTAAGTCCCTTTGAGCACCCGCAAAAATAATAAATAAGGATTCTGACTTCCTAAATTCTTTAGAAACCTTAACGTAATTCAACAAGCTTCTTTTAACGTCCAAGCTTCTGAACGACTCCTCCTCATTAGCAGGGGAGGGGTAAAACGTGGGTAAAAATACCCTGCGATCTATGAAAGGAAGAAACAACCTTTGGGAGGAATGCAGGATCTGTTTTGAGAACTACCCTATCCTCAAAAAAAGACAAAAATGGCTCTCTAATGGAGAGGGCCTGCAACTCACTTACCCTTCTTGCGGACGTGATTGCTATAAAAAAAAAAAACGTTTTTTAACGTTACCCATTTAATGGAGGACTTTTCCAGTGGTTCAAAAGGATCTAGCATTAATGCCTTAAGAACCAAAGACAGGTCCCAGGCTGGACAGGATTTAACTACCTGCTCTGGATAAGGCCCTGAAAAAATCTGAAACAAAAACATTCTGCTGTAGAGGAGTCTGCAAGAATACACTGAGGGCTGAGGCCTGTACCTAACAAGAGTCCCTTGACTAAGCCCTCCTGGAAGAACTTCAAAATAGCAGGGATATTTGGAGAAGCTTGGTCCCTCTCTGACAACCAAGAATTGAATTTCTTCCAAATCTTAGAATATATTGCCCTAGTGACTGGCTTGCAACAACTCACAAGGGTTTTAATCACCTCCTCAGGGAACCCCTGGGAACTTCAGATCTGTTCCTCAGAAACCACGCTGACAGTTTTAATGCCTTTATCTGGGGATGTGGCACTGGTCCCTGCATCACCAGATCCGTCCTCTCGGGAAGGAGCAAGGGCGGAACCGTTGAGAGGCTTCTTAGAAGGGAGAACCACGACCTCTTCAACCAGAAGGGAGCTACCAGGATGAGGCTGGTTCTTTCTGCCCTGAACTTCCGGAGAACTAGCGGAATTAATCTTGTTGGAGGAAAAGCATAACCCAGGCTGAATGTCCAGGGGATAGTCAAGGCGTCTATGCCTATTGAACGATCCTCTGGATCCAGAGAACAGAACTTTTTGATTTTCCTGTTCTTTTGGGAGGCGAACAGGTCCACCTCCGGCATCCTCCATCTCTGGGTCTGCAAACTCCTCCTGGCTGAGAGCCCACTCGTCCTGATCTAGCCTCAGACGGTTGAGCTTAACCCTTGTTCTGCCCCTGCAAAAATCACGTTTGCAATCTCCTGGAGCCACTGACTTCTTGTGCCCCCCTGCTTGTTTATGTAAGCCACCGTGGTTACATTATCTGAGCGTATCTGCAAGTGAGCGTTTTCTAGTTCTGTCTGAAAAGCCCCCACTGCTCTCTGGACTGCTAACAGCTCTCTCTTACTGGTGGACCCTCTGGTTTCTGCCGAGGATCAGGTCCCCTGCGACAGTCTGTCCCCCAAATGCGCCCCCCCAGCCAAAGTGACTGGCATCTGTAATCAGAATCTTGGTCTGCGTAGTGGCCCAATCCAGCCCCTTGCTCAGGTTGGGCTGTGAACTCCACCACCAGAGGGATCTTTTGATCCTTGAGGGAAGAAACACTTGAGTATCTAGGGTCTCCCTGCTCCCATTCCAAGACCTTAGGAGAAAGGCCTGTAATGGGCATTGGTGGAATCTTGCCCAGGGTACTGTGGGAAAGCAAGATATCATTAGGCCTACTACCTGCAAAATCTGCGTTAGGGAGACTGGTAGACTGTTTTGCAGCCTTGTTGACAATTGGTCCATCTTCAAGATCTTTTCTTTTGGTAGAAAGATCTTTTGTTCTACCAAAGCTATCTTGTATGCCAGATATAACACCCTCTGGGCAGGGACAAGACTTTTCTTTGTTGACTAGCCACCCCAGGGACCTGAGAAAGTTCTGAACCTCCCTCAGTTCTGCAGATAACTGGTGGAACGATTTCGCTATCACCAAGAGATCGTCCAAGTATGGACTAATCGTTATTGCCTTCAATCTTAGTGGTGCTCAGGCTTCCGCTAGGACCTTTGTAAAAATTCTTGATGCTGAAGCCAGACCGAAAGGAAGAGCCCGGCACTGAAAGTGACACACTCTTGCCCCCATCCTGACCGCAAACCTGAGATATCTTTGCGATGCTGGATGTATTGGCACGTGGAGATATGCATCTCGGAGATCCAGCGTGGCCATGTAGCAATCCTGGAACACTATGTTCCTTATGGAAAAGATGGACTCCATCCTGAAGTGCTTGTATTTTAAGGACTGGTTTAGGGGCCGCAGGTTCAGAATTAGACGGAACTTGCCTGAGGGTTTTCTTACCACAAAGATATGTGAGTAAAATCCCTGACCCCGCTCGTCCCTGGGCACCTGAAGCAGCACGTTTTGATCTAAGAGATCCCCTACCAGGAGACTCAAAGCCTCTGCCTTCTCCTGATTTCTGGATGGTGTTGTTACCAGTAATCTTGAACTCCAATCTGTAACCGTTCTGGATCAAATCCAGAATGTATGCATTGGAGGAGATTGCTGCCCGTTGTGGGAAGAACTTCCTCAGTCTTCCTCCCACTGGGAGAAAGGAGTCATTGACTCTTTTCGGGCTTCTGAGGAGGATTGAAGAGTATTCCTCCTCTACCCCTGCCCTTATGCCCCGTTCAGTGCTTCTTTGGCGCACTTTCGCGACCCTGTGTCGCTTGCTGCCTTGGACCATGAAAGAGCCTCCGGTTAACCGACTTTCTCTTGGTTTCCGGAAAGGCCTTCTTTTTATCAGCTGTGCGTTCCAGCACCTCCTCCAGACCTGCACCAAACAGATGGTCTCCCAAGAAGGGAATGCTGCAAAGGCGCAGCTTGGATGCTGAGTCTCCTGTCCAGGTCTTCAGCCAGAGTGCTCGTCTGGCTGAATTGACTAGGGCAGCTGATCTGGCAGCCAGTTTCACTGATTCTGCCGAAGCATCCGCCAGGTACCCTACTGGCTTGAATAGTAGCAGAAATGACTTTAAAATCTGTTGCCTAGATGTACCAGCCGATAGGTGTGTCTGCAGTTGTGTAAGCCAACGGTCTACATTCCTGGCTACACATGTTGCTGCTAAAGCTGGCTTAAGACTTAAGGGAGGTAGATTTGCACGCTCTGCGTAGCAGGACATCTCCTCTCTTGTCCATCGGGTCCTTTAGGGTTCCCATATCATCAAATGCAAGGTATGACTTTTTGGAAACCTTAGAAAGGGGTGCGTCCAATTCGGGAACCTTATTCCATGGTTTGGATGCATCCTCCTCAAAAGGGAATCTTCTTTTCAGACCTCCTGAAAAAAATGGTTTCCTTTCTGGATCCTGCCATTCTAAATTGATTGCATCCTCCAGGGACTTGTGGACTGGAAACACTCTTGACTTTTTTGTTCGTGACCCCTCATACATCAGATCATGTTTGGACAATAGTACCTTCTCCTCTTTTATTTCAAGAGTGTCATAAATGGCTTTTAACAAATCGTCCACATCCTCTAGCGACAATTTGTATCTTGAGCCCCTTGAGGGTTCTGCATCCCTTCTCTCTTCTTCAGAGCCAGAATCAGCTCCTGAAGACCCCTGGGATCCTAGATCCTCCTAAATACGGTTTAGGAGATGTCCCCTGTATCTGCATGTGCCAACGTCATTGACACATGCGCACTGACGAATCGGCACCCGGGGTATCCCAGGGTGCCGTTTCTTCTGTATTCCTGCCGTAAATGACAGCTCCAGTGCGCATGCGCGGGAGTGACGTCAGCGCGGTTCCGCCAATCACAGTGCTGGAGCCCACGCTGTGATTGCACAGAGCCGCAGACCCGGAAGAAGAATGTTGCCGGTCACAGCGGTGTAAGGTGAGTGTTTCATAATGAGCTATTATGCGCTGCATACTAGCTCATTATGACTTTGCTTTACATGTTTGTTTTTTTTTGGGGGGGTGGGGGCGGCTTTACAACCACTTTAAGGTCAGTGTCATATCTCAGGCTATATTCACAAAGGCAAAAACAAACATTTTGCTGACCTTATTACACTTTTTTTTTCTAGCACAAAAATTCCTGCTTAGAGATTCCCAATGTCTCAATCTAGCATACGTGTATACGTACACTATGTCCTCAGATGCAGGTTTTTGGATCTTGTGTTACGGATCTGAATACGGTGCATGGTCACACAGGTGTGTGAATGTCTACATTGAAAACAATGAAACAGCGTTCAGACCTGTACATAAAAAACACTTGTGTGTTTTTTATGGCTGTGTAAATGAAGCCTTATGGTGGCTATACATGGTGTGATAAAATTGAACAATTGATGTCCAACTCAAGAAAATAGTCAAACTGGACAACAAGTGAATGATACAAAAATGGCGTGGTCAGGCAATGAGTGACAGATGGTGATGGTTTCATTAGACCCAAGTTGTATCAAATACTTACCGTAATTTTCCTTTCTTGACGCAAATCCATGGCAGCACACATATGAAATAGCTCCGCTCCATATGCACCCGCAGGACCTGTTTAAATCTATAAAAGTCTGACTCAGAGCAACCTTCGCCATTTTCTGTAAAAATAGCAAAAAAAAGGGAGGGTTTGTATGCTGCCATAGATAGGCATCAGAAAAGGAAAATTATGGTAAGAATTTGATACAATTTTCTGTTCTCCTGACGCCAACATGGCAGCACACATAAATAATGAGCTAAACAGGGAGGGCTAAAATGCATGATCAAACTTTATTACAATGGACTTGGAAGCCTGGACCATAATTTCATTGAAGTCCATTAATTAATGAGCATTTGGATTTTCCCTGTAGCGCCTGAGGTACAGTAGGTGCAATGCGCCAACCAGCCTGCTGCTTTGCAGAAGTCTCTATAGGCAAATGCCTGAATTTAACCATTTCAGCCCCGGAAGGATTTACCCTCTTCCTGACCAGTGCACTTTTTGTGATTCGGTACTGCGTCGCTTCAACTGATAAATGCGCGGTCGTGCGATGTTGTACCCAAACAAAATTTACTTCCTTTCTTTCCCACAAATAGAGCTTTCTTTTGGTGGTATTTCATCACCCCTGCGTTTTTATTTTTTTGCGTTATAAACAAAAAAAGAGCAACAATTTTGAAAAAAAACAAAATGTTTTACTTTTTGCTAGACTACATATACAAAAAAATATTTTATTTATTCATCAGTTTAGGCCAAAATGTATTCTTCTACATATTTTGGTAAATAAAATTGCAATATGCGTTTATTGATTGGATTGCGCAAATGTTATCGCGTTTACAAACCACGAGAATTGATTTATGGCGTTTTTATTTCTTTTTTTACTGGTAATGGTGGCGATCTGCAATTTTTAGTGGGACTGTGATATTGCGGCGGACAGATCGGACACCTTTGACACTATTTTTGGGACCATTGACATTTATACAGCGATCAGGTCTAAAAATAGCCACTGATTACTGTATAAATGTCACTTGCACGCTAGGGGTTAGGCTAACCTGCAGAGGGAAATCAAGGGGTTAAGTGTGTTCCCTAGGCGTGTTCTAACTGTGAGGGGACTGGGCTGGCAGGGGCATGACAGATCGAACTGATCATCGAACTGATCACTGAACTTCGAGTCCGCCCAACCTGCGGCCACACTCAGAGTGTGCGGCAGGGCACGAGAGCGCCGCCACTGCCTGATGGAAACACGAACAGCCTCCTGGAGGATTTTAAACTAGGAAGCGGCTTGAAGGTGTCTCTGCCAGAAAGGATGGAACTGCCAATTTGTAAGATGAAAACAGAAGCCACCTTGGGAACAAAAAGTGCTTGAGGGGCATAGGTCCTAACTCATCTGGAAGAAACAAGATGTAAGACTCTGTAGCCCCAAGTGCTTGCAGATCCGATATTCTGCCCCTTGACGTTATCGAGGGACACTGCCTCGCGAGTGATTCCTCTTGAGAGCAAAGTCTCAGGATCCACCTCGTGAAGCTTTCCCCTGGCAGCTTACATGACGATTTCCCCTGGCTGAAATGGCTGAAATTTGAGCCGCAATGGAACTAGGCTGAGCCCCAAATCCAGAGCCATGTGAAGAAATAACTATTCCAGACTTTGGAGTAAATAGCATTTGTTGATGTCCTTTCTGAAACCTTGCCAGGATTGAATTACTTCCTGAATATGGCCCAAGTCCTCCAATCATTCCCCCTCAATTTCCAGTTCATTGTGGGACAGATGTTGTGGAAACACTGGTGGCTGAAGTGCTTGGTCCTGACTAGGCTCATGTCTAGGGTAAACCCAAGGCCTGCAGGCATATCGGCATGCTTGCTATCACAGTGAGACCCTCAGACAACAGTCTCCCCTGGAACTTCATGACCCAAGGCAGCAGAGGAATGGCATCTGCTAGGTGACTATTCCTTAGGTGAGTGAGGGTGTCCACTTCCCCCACCAACAGATGAGGGTAGGAAGAGAGGCACCTTGTGAATGGACTGTGATGCAAAAAAACTCAGCTGAGGGTGGCTCCATACTTGAGTGATATGGTCAAGATCTTCCAATTAAATACCTATTCATTGGGAGCCAATACTGACATCAGTGGTGACAATGTTCCCGGATAATGAACCTACTGGATGGGATCAAGTGAGGGTCCCCTGACATATCCAGCACCAGAAGCTCCTGTGCATCTGAGGAGAAGCACATCTGCGCTGCAAAAAGGAAATTCTTAAATTCTTTGGAACATCCAGAGAAACCAGTGTGGTGTCAGAAGCACCTAAAAGTAACAGAGTTTTACCGTAAAAGGCACCCATGGGTCCCAAAAAATGGGCTTTACCATCTGTGCGCACAATCGGCCACCCTGGTCCTCTCTGCACTAACCTGGGGGGGTCTCCCGTCAACCAGACTCATGTAGGGGATGAAGGGATTGAAAAGGACCATGGCTGTCTATCCTTCAGAAAGGTGCCTTTGCACACCGTTCCATTTCATCTTGAAGTTTTCCATTCTGGCAAAAGGATCTTGAGTCCTGGAATGTAGAGTGGACCCAACTATCAGAGAGAACTCACCAGAGCCTTGACCTCCTATGCGGGGGAAGGCCAGAATAACAACCGATTGCTTCTGGAATAGTGCTTAACTTTGGGCTGTACATGTGACTTTTAGGCCTCATACACACGGGCGTATCTAAAAAAATAAACAAAACGTCGGGTCCGACGTCAAGGAAAAAAAGTAGACGTTTTTCGGCGTTATGCATTGGCGTTTTTGAGCGTTAGTGAGCGTCGGCGTCAATAGGTGTTTTTTAAAAAAAATCATCCCTCTGCTATTTTTCAACCTAAAAACGTCGGCGTCAAAAAACGCCGGAAAACGCCGGTACAATATTAGGTGGCGTTTGTTGGCGTTTTGTGGCGTCGGAGTCAAAAAACGTCAAAACGTTACAGCCTCAGAACGCGATGGCCATGGGTTCTACTTTCTGCTCACTAACGCCGACGCCACCTACAGCTCAAAAACGCCGACGTTTTTATGGGGCCATTGACTAACATGGAGAGCTGCAAAAAACGCCAGAAAACGCCGGCGTCAAAAAACGTCGGTGTGTATGAGGCCTTAATCGTGACCAATAAAGTTTGTTCAACATTCCAAGGATGTGTGCCGCTCTATGAAACTTAACCACTTCAATACAGGGCACTTTTACCCCCTTCCTGCCTAGGCCAATTTTCAGCTTTCAGTGCTGTCACACTTTGAATAACAATTGCGCGGTCATGCAACACTGTACCCAAATTCATTTTTTTATCATTTTCTTCACACAAATAGAGTTTTTAGTGGTATTTAATCACATTTTTTTTATTTTTTTGCTAAAAAAAAAAACAAAACAAAAAAAAGTCTAAACTTCCCCAATTTTCTTAGTTTCTGTCAGTACATTTTTTAAATAAGTAATATTTCTCCTCCACTATAAGGCTGCACTGATGAGGAGGCACTAATATGCAGCACCGATAGGTGGCACTGATGGGTAGGTACTGAAAGGTAGCACTGATTAGTATAACTGATGGGCATAGATTTGCCTCACTGATGGGTACAGACTGGTGTCACTGATGGGCACAGAGTGGCATCACTGATGGGCACAGAGTGGCGCCACTGATGGGCACTGTTGGGGTTGCATAATAATCAGGGCACTGATGATTAACTTTACGCATTTTTCCTGTGAGGAGATGCCACTTATCAGCTCTTGTCACCTCACACTCTGTCAATGTGAGAGAGGAAAAGCTAATAAATGGCACTTCCTTGTTTACATGTGATCGGCTGTAATTGGACACAGCCGATCACATTGGTAAAGAGCCACAGCCTGTGGCTCTTTGCTAAGATTAAGGTTACGCCGTGTCCCAGGAACACGGCACGTCCGCAATTGCCGTGCAAACTGGGTGACATCTTATGACGTCGTCCCAGAATGAGAGTCGCACCGCTCCGCCGTCATTTGACAGTGGGCAGACGAGAAGTAGTTAAACACTGTTATACGGCAATCAAGAGCTGACTGCGAGCACCATCCATCTGTACATCAAACTGAGGATATCCAGGGTTGAACAGCGGTAAGTCTCTTGGAATAGTCAAAACTTATGCTCAGGGGGAAAAACTTGTCATCATACAGGAACTTATGACCACTGTGCCTGAGGACGGGTTTGTTGACCAAGGACTGGGCTTTAAAGCCCTTTTCATTGTGACCGAATGCAGCACTGCCTTAGGGGAACATTGAAAGCAACAAATGCTACTTCATCCACAAAATCTGCTGAGCACTTAAGCTCACCAAGAACACTAAAAATCTGCTCTTTTGGCAATTCATGGGTGATGGTGACCTTGGGTCCCAACTGTATTGTGCTTGCCACAAAGTCCTGTGATCGCTGGCTTACAAGCGCCCCCTGCCTCTCAACATGCATCTCTCAGATATTCGTCAATTCATCGATTGTGGATACAGTCAATGGAAACTGAATTTTCCCTGGGAAGAATAACACTCCTGACAAAAGCATAATGGTAGTGTCCATACCTTTGCAGTAGGGTGCAGTGCTGTAAAGTGTGTGTTATTGCAATGTATGTTAAGTGTGTTAGCTCGATGCAGTGCTATTCTTTTGGTTAGGGAATCAGCACTTCCCTCTGGGTAGGCTATAATTTTGCTGCTGCTTACTTATGTAAATCTTCATATTAAAACTGCCACTCCTCTTGAATCACCTTCACCTTTCCATTCATTGAGGAGTATGGAAGGCCGTATCTTGAAAATGTGAAGTATGTTCTGACTTTGAAGGCAGTCATCTGGGTCATTCCATTCCGGACCTGCTTAACCGCCCTAATGGATGACTGGACCCAAGATACACTCAAAACCTGCTTAGCCTCTTCAAAGACGACCAACCCTCTTCTACCTCTGGTGTAGTCAGGTGTAAGGCAGGGGTGAATGGCTTGGATAAAGGTGCCCTTAGAGCGGGAACAAATATGGCTGTAATGGGCTTGGGGTCTCCTTGGTTAGAAGGACTAATTGTGATGCCCTGAACTCATCTGCAGGGTTGCATTCTCGACGTTGCACCCAGAGTCTGCTGGCATAAGTGCCTGGAGAACTCAGTTAGAGACTCACTAACTACTTGGTATGACTTGCTGGCTTGCAGCATACTTTGTCCTTGGAGAGGTCTCAGCGGCAGCATCCACAGACATGTTAGTCTGGTTATAGGTCCGCACCACACGCCCAGCACTTCTTACCCTTTTGTCGGTTAGCACTACTGGGTGAAACCTGCGGGGCTGGATGAGCCCCTGTCCACACTGGACATGACATGGCAACACTCTTTTAGCTGACCTTAACCAAGAGCGAGAGCAGGCTAGGTTGCATCAGAAGATGAAGGCCACTCTCATGGAAAGGCACTCTTTTTCCTCTGACAAAGAAAAATTGTTACGCTAAATAACAATATCAAAGGAAACTCGGAACACAAAGTTTTATACTTGTGTGTCAATGAAGTGAGAATATATTCAAATAATTAATGTAAGAAAATAAACTCATGAAGAAATATCAGGTGATGTATTTCAAGTGATCTCTCTCCTTCAGTGTGACAAACACCCAATGCGACTTCCACCAATGCCAGAAAAACGCACTCACCAGATGGAGTTGCTGTCTAGAATTACAACAGTAAAAATCGCATTTGATAAAATCCAGGACCTCAGGGGTATGTAGTCAACATCAGCTCCAACTTTCCACTGGATAAATAAATAGATATATTTCAGGAAAAAAAAAAAATACATAACAATTGGATCTTGTCCAAGAGTCTTACATCATCTACATGGATCAAAATTGACAAGATCCAATTGTTATGTATTTTTATTTATTATTTCTTTTTTTTCTGAATATATATCTATTTATTTATTTTATATATATTTCAATTATGTGCATATATATTCATTCATATATTCATTTATTTATTTATTTTCATATTTATTTTTATATATTTTGTTTTACTTTTTTTTTTTTTTGAATCATAACTCTGTTTATTTGAGTGCATAGTAATAGAGGTGGAATCAGGGAGATGTATGGCTCCTAGAGATAAACCCGCTCCTTGGGCCTGACTGGGCAGGAAAGGGCAGGAAACATGGGGTTGTCCACCAATCCAGGCGCCCGAATGGGATTGTTTTACTTTTTTATCAATTTTTCTTATTGCAATTCATTAATTATTAATTTAATTTTGTAATTTTTTCATGTCCGGTTCATTTA
The DNA here is from genome assembly GCA_018402905.1 of Glandirana rugosa. Lineage (NCBI taxonomy): Eukaryota > Metazoa > Chordata > Amphibia > Anura > Ranidae > Glandirana > Glandirana rugosa. Next base: position 1,564,835 of record BLSH010385598.1, on the reverse strand, counting down.
TGTAACCTTATCGTTGTCCAGCATCCAACTGTTTGCCAGCCACTGTGACCACCAGTTCTTGCCAGACCATTGTGATTCCTAGTGTGATTCCTAGTGTGAGCACTATCGTTACGGCCTCAGGATGGTCTCTTATTTTGTATTAGGGTACAAAGGTTCACTCACAGGTATTACATCATTTCCCGTGGATATGACGTCACCTGCGGCGTTCCCGGGTCGCCGGTCCCCCCGGCGTGTCTTTTGTGCTGCTCTTGCAGCTTCATTTCCCCATTTGGCTTCCCTGGGCTGTTTCCCCCCAGGGTAGATGCTGGTTTCCCCTTTGTTTCTCTATGCCAATAAAGGAGCCAGCACACCCTTATTACACAGATAGGCAGAGCTACCTTCGGATTCCTCACTTCCTGTGTCCTCATTGTGCTAAATTATTCCCAGAACGGGCCTTTGTGACACACCTAGGTGAGTCAATTGTCTTTTTTATTTATATATTTTTATTTTATTTATTGAATTATTTCTTTTTTCATTGCAAAGGCAATTGGTAATTCTTAAAGGTGTATATTTTATATTAAAAATTTTTATATTAAAGATTTTTTTTTTTTTTGTTCCTGTGCACCCACCCCCAATTAATCAATCAATTAATCAATTGACCAGCTGATGACGGTCAGCTGAGGAAATTGGCACATTTCGGTTGGCTTTTCACACCTATATACATGAGTCTGGCAGGCTGGGGTAACATAGCTCTGAAGAAGGGGGTTCGCCCCCGAAACACGTCAGCTGTTTTCCGCCTCTGCCGATTTTACCTCAATGTCCTTTATGGCTTTGTGCCGTCTCTGTTTGTGAGTACCTAATTTTTATCTTTGTATTTTAATAAATTATTTTTTTGGTAATGCACTAGGTGCATGCGCTATCCCTTTGCTCTATTTCTTTCCGTTTTTTCAGATTTCCCCATCCGTGGAGGGCTGCATCTATCTGTTTTTTTTCCCTGGTGCTCCGGTCGTCTGTCAGCTTGAAGGTCCTTTTAGCGCTAGAAATTACTATTTTTTATTCTTGTGTGACACATCAGTTTGAGGTCACCTAGCAGCTGTAGGACTTGTTTGCTGTTCCTTGTAGCACCTGATTATATACAACAGCAACTAGCATCTTTTTACCTTTGGCTTCTTTCCATCATCATGGTTTTATCTGTGGAAGAGAGACTCATTAGGAGGGACTCATTAGCCAAAGGCTTTAGCAACTGTGTGGATCTGCTTGAAAAACCTACTAATGGCTCTGGCACAGAAGCAAGCAGCTGCACTGGATCAATTCTCACTTGTACAGAGAAACAACAAGAGGATTTGATGATATCTAAATTTTATATGCTTAAACATTTGTTGGAAGATGAAAGGTCACAGTGGTGGGATATTGTATCTTTAGGAAAGTATTTGGATGTGAAAAGAGCACACAGAGGTCTTAGACTAACCAAAAGGTGCAGCTTTTTGGACAACGATCTTAGAGATCAGTGGTATGATCATTCCAGGGAATGTACGAGAAAGTGGATGAGTCTGATACTCATCCAACGGGAACGAAATGGCTCACATCTTCGTTCCCAGATTGAGGCTGTGAAGGACGATCTCAATCCCTTCACCAATTTAGACTCTTTTTCCCATTGGGACGGTCTTATTAATGATCAAATTAATTATTGATTTTGAGGCTAACTTGATCAGTAGGAAGTCTGGGAAATGTGAGAGAGACAGAGAGGATTACCTACAGGGAAGGGAACATTGGTGGAAAAGAACACCCCCCCGAAGGACTTTGTAGAGCCTTTTACACCCATCAAGCCCTCATGGTCTGAAAGGACCTTTTCCCTGGCTGAGCCAAGGGATTGCCGTCCATATTCCTCTATTCAGGAAGGCTCCAGATCTCGTTCATGTACCCAACACACGGCAAAACCGCGTTTCTACCCCGGGGCCCAGGTTCTTCCTAAGGCCCCGAGCGGCCCAAGCAGTCTAAGGGTAAACACGGAGGCTACTAAGGCATTTCATGATCCCAGGTTGTCACATACATCAATTAATGGGCCGTACGATTACCAAGTAGATCAGTCCCTTGTGGACAAACATGTAGGAGAAGCAGATTTAAGTAGTAGAACCGCGCTAAGCTTAATGAGACAAAATTTTAGGGTAAGCTGCCATGCACCGACCAAACAAATCGTAAGAGAGTAAGAGATATTAGAATAGCGCTAAACCCAACATACATAAGTTTGATAAATATGAATCTACTAAACTCAATGTGTTAAAGGGAGTAATATATATAAGGAACCCCTATATGCATTTACTCATATGTGAACTCCAGTGTGAAAGCGACCTTCAGGGTCCACAAGAAGGCAGAAAAATACAGTGGAGTTGGTGATCACATCACATGTAAATCAAATATTTAAATCCCTAAATAAATAGTGCAAATGAAAAAAGCATGTGAATAACACCAACAATTGAGGTGTAAGAACACCTCTAAATACTCTAGTCCCACTTCTCTCAAAAGTGTGTAGAGATCCTAAAAATAAATCTCATGTGTGGATGGTGAAAAGACAGAAATAAACCAAAAAATATAAAAATTGGAATATGTCCAAAACAACACAAGTGTTCAAAGTGAATTTCTTCAGTTATAGCAAGAGGAAAGAATAATTTTTAAAGAAGTCTATTCGGATAAACAGTAGTATTCCGTGGAAACGTGTATCAATGGTTAAATCCAGAAGCATATAAGGAAATAATTGGAGTAAGGGTGGTCAACCCCTCAAGACTTGAGGCTTACCAGATGGAAGCAATATTCACGCCTGAATATATTATGGTCCAGATGTGTCAGGGACGCGTCACACTCTCCTCCTCACCAGGGGAACCTCCAAGGGGGGGAGGTGGAATGGCCAGAGGGCGTCACACTATCCTTCGCTCGTCTGTTCGCTGTCTCCGGTGAAGATGATCCTCAGCGCCAATGGTATCCACTGGGGTTCCAGGCGGCTCAGGGTGGACTCAGAGAGGTGGAAAAAAACAACAAGGACCCTCCATTGCGTAAAAAAGCCTCAATCACGAGGTGTGAGTTTATTTAAAAATCATAAAAATTCTATAAGCTTATAGTGAGTATACAATAAGGAGTATCAATAAAAAGATTGCAGCAATCTGGGGTCAGCAGTGCCCGACGCATTTCGTGAAGTCCATATTGCCTATGGGAACACCATATCAAAAATATGTCATAAGCAGCCGATACCCAAGCAAAGTTATCAAAATAACAGAATAACAGGGCAATCAAAAGAAACATGGTACGGTGATAATTATAGCAAAAAAAAAAGTGAAGTAACATCTTTATATGTACAATAAATGGTAAGGATGGAAATTGTTATTAATTAAAAATTAATATATTGCTGAACGTAGGTATTCTATGTGAAGTTCTATCAAAACCTCACACAGAGAGAATTAAGTGGGGTTATATTTTGAAAACTAAATTAGAAATAAATATAAAAATAGGCTAACAGATGGAGGTGGTATCATGTTTTGAGTGAATATATTGAAAAGGGGGGTGGAGCCACATACCACCAGTATAGCAGCTGTAATACTTGTTACAGGCAAGAATGAATTGTGTAAATGTCAATAAAGAGTAAACTGAATAAAGGGGAACAGGGGGGCTGGTTTCAGGCCAGGGGGTTAATATGGTACTAAATCAGATCTGGTGCACGGAATGTCGTAAGACACTGATGTATTCAAGCTTTATTGATGAATGAATTAATGTCCCAATCAATATTTAACCCATGTGGGAAGAAACTTTTTAATTGATAGATCCAAAAAACTTCTTGTTGGGACACCCCTCTGACAGAATCTCCGCCCCGCCAAGGTGGGACATATCTGTCTATAACTGAAAACGTGGTACCTTCAGGGTTTCTATCGTGTGCCCTCAAATAATGCTTCGGAACGCTATGGTTTGTTTTGCCTTTGATAATATTAGTGATGTGTTCACTCACTCTTATGGAAAACATCCTGACAGTTCTTCCCACATATTGTTTCCCGCATGGACATGTTAAAAGATAAACTACATTCTTTGTTTCGCAGGTACAGAAGCATTTGATGGGGTAAGTGATATTGGTCGTGGTGGAAACAAACTCTGAGATCTTCCTATTTTTACATCTGTTAAAAATGCAAACCCTACATCTCCGGCAGGGAAAAAAACCCTTGAGGTCCTGAAAAAAGCTTAACTTCCAGGGGGGGGGGGGGGTTTCGGTACATTAGGGGCGATTTTGTGTCTTAGGGCTGGTGCGCCCCTAAAAATAACCTTGGCCTTGGGGGGTAAAAGTGGCCCCAGCACTCGATCACTCTGTAGGACTTTCCAGTGTTTTCTCAGAATGTTGTTAACCTGTCTGTATTGTAGGGAATACGTGACGTGAAGAAAGACCATTTACATTGTCCATCATTTGCAGAATCAACCCCAGGTTTCTCCTCCAACAACGATGTCCTATTGACGGTCAGGGCTCTACTGATTTGTTCTTTCACGTTGGTTTCATCGTAGCCCCTTTCCAGGAATCTCCGCCATAGTATCTCAGCTTGCTCAACAAAGTCATCAGTGTTGGAACAATTTCTCCTCAGCCTTAAAAACTGACTCCGTGGAACCGATTTCAACCAGGACTTGTGGTGGCAACTGTCTTTAGGGATATACCCATTCCGGTCAGTAGGTTTGAAGTACGTTCTCGTACAAATATCTCCATCCTTAATCAGGATTTCAAGATCCAAAAAGTGTATGTTGGTCGTACTACATTCAAAAGACAAGGAAATACCTCTGTTAGAGTTGAGAACCGCAAAAAATTGGTTCAACTCTTCATGTGTGCCATTCCATAGGAGGAGGACGTCATCAATGTATCGGGCCCACAGTATCAACTGAGGCCGACGGAGGGCATAGACAACGTCCTCCTCCCATTTCACCATGAAGAGGTTCGCCAAGCTAGGGGCAAACTTAGCCCCCATGGCAACCCCCTTCACCTGGTGGTAAAATTTGTTGTCGAACCAAAAGTAATTGTGTGTCGCGGCAAATTCCAACAACTCAATGATGTAATCTTTTTGTATTTCAGGGAGAGTAGCATCGGTGGATAAAAAATGTGTGACAGCCTCAATACCCCTCTCGTGCGGTATACAGGTGTATAGAGATGCCCTGTCCGCTGTAGCTAACAAGACCTGAGTGGGCAACTGGATCCGATCTAGGAGGTTGATTACATCCTTAATGTCCTTCAAATAAGAAGGCATCTTTCTGACTAAGGGTTGCAGAAAGAAATCCACATATTTTCCCACTCGGGAAGTAATGGAATCAATTCCACTAACTATTGGTCTCCCGGGTGGGTTTTGAAGATCTTTGTGGATCTTTGGCAAATAGTATAGGATGGGGATCCGAGGGGCTTTTAGGACTAGAAAGGCCTTTTCCTTCTTGTTCAGAATCTTACTTGAAAAACCTCTATCGACTATAGTCTCCAGTTCTTTCTTATATTCTGTTGTGGGGTCCTTGGTCAATTCCTTATAGGTGTGTTGGTCACTTAGAATATGTTTCATTTCCTTCCAGTAATCCTGTTTGTCCAGGACGACTATCCCTCCTCCTTTATCGGCAGGACGTATTATAAGGTCTTTTCTTTCGCAGAGGGATTCGAGACCTTCTTTGAACTTATTGTCATGTCTTGTCCTTTTGATAGGTAATTGTTCTAAGTCCCGCAATACCAGGTCCTTAAAAATCTTCACCGCCGGTGCCACCTGGCCAGGAGGATTATATAGTGAAGGATTTGCCAAATCGGTATGTATCTGACCTATAGTATTGAAACTTTAAGGTCTGGTTATGGGATTGGTGATTATATAACGCTGTATGTTGATTTTTCTGATGTATTTTTGCACATCTATGAAAGTCTGGAATTTGTTTATCAGCCGGGGTGGGGCAAATTTAAGCCCCTTATTCAACACATAGGTTTCATTAGGGGTCAAATTTGCTTTACTAAGATTAAAAATGCCTGAACTGGCTAGTTCCTCTTGCGTTTTTTGGGGTCTTTTCCTCCCCCCTCTGGTCCCTCGTCTGGTTCTGGATTTTCTCTCCAGTCTCGTCCTCTCCTGTAAAAATCCCGATCCCTCGGGAGTTGCGGTTGGTTATAATTATAATTGAAGGGAGGACGGTCGTGGTTCTCATGATAATTTCTACCCGGAGGGTAGTCCTGGGTTGATGAGTCCCTTCTTCTTAGGGGAGAAAAACTATTGGAGGTTTGCAGAGGAGGCCCATATGGTCTAGGGGATGGGTAATTATCATAATGATACGGCCTATTATTCCCCTCATAATACCGGGCTGGGGAGATGAATCTATCATCTCTGGTCCCAGGAGGATACTGGTGATGCGGATGCCGGAACTGGCACCTAGTATTAGAGCGTCCCCTCCCTCTGTTGGAATTGTGTCCTCTGTTGGAGGGTGATCTGTGGCTATAGTGTCTCACCCTTCTAACGTTTGGATCAATTTTTAGGGGACCTCTTCCTGATGGTTCGGGGGCATTTTGGGTCATAGTAACTTCCATGCGGGTATCTACACGATTAACCCCCTCTGGATTAACATCCACTGCTGGGGCCTCGTTGAGTTTTTTCTGCCATTTAAAGACAGCGCCCGTCTTATAGTCCTCAATGTCTCTACAATATTTATTTTGTTTTTTGGCTCGCTGTTCGCGTTCTTCCTTTTCTAAGTGTACTTGTAAGTTAGCAGACAGAGTATTATACTCTGTTGAACCTTTATGTGGTAATAGTTTTTCCTTGAGCTCCTTAATTTCAGCGTCTATGGCCGGTATTTTCTCTTGTTTTCTTTTGACCATAAACTGAAGAAGTTTAATGCCAGCCTCGTTGAAAAAGCTATACCATGTTAACAGATCATGTTCACCTTGATTGGGGGAAACCTCCCACCGAAGGCTCCTGGGTACCATCTGTTCCCCAATATACTGATTGAGGAACGCAACATCCCATTCCAGGTGAAGTTCGGAGGTCATAAGATTTTTCAACCGTAAGAATAGGCCACCAACCTCCGTATTTGGTTGAGAGGCCACGAAAACCCCTTCGGTGGTGATTTTCCTAGTGGCCCTATATTCAAAAATATCCATAATTGGTGGATAGTGCCAAGCAGCGGTCTAGAGGTTTCTAAGAATTTGTAGATTTAAGTAGTAGAACCGCGTTAAGCTTAATGAGACAAAATTTCAGGGTAAGCTGCCATGCACCGACCAAACAAATCGTAAGAGAGTAAGAGATATTAGAATGTCGCTAAACCCAACATACATAAGTTTGAGAAATATGAATCTACTAAACTCAATGTGTTAAAGGGAGTAATATATATAAGGAACCCCTATATGCATTTACTCATATGTGAACTCCAGTGTGAAAGCGACCTTCAGGGTCCACAAGAAGGCAGAAAAATACAGTGGAGTTGGTGATCACATCACATGTAAATCAAACATTTAAATCCCTAAATAAATAGTGCAGATGAAAAAAGCATGTGAATAACATCAACAATTGAGGTGTAACAACACCTCTAAATACTCTAGTCCCACTTCTCTCAAAAGTGTGTAGAGATCCTAAAAATAAATCTCATGTGTGGATGGTGAAAAGACAGAACAAAATAAACCAAAAAATATAAGAATTGGAATATGTCCAAAACAACACAAGTGTTCAAAGTGAATTTCTTCAGTTATAACAAGAGGAAAGAATAATTTTTAAAGAAGTCTATTTGGATAAACAGTAGTATTCCGTGGAAATGTGTATCAATGGTTAAATCCAGAAGCATATAAGGAAATAATTGGAGTAAGGGTGGTCAACCCCTCAAGACTTGAGGCTTACCAGATGGAAGCAATATTCACGCCTGAATATATTATGGTCCAGATGTGTCAGGGACGCGTCACACTCTCCTCCTCACCAGGGGAACCTCCAAGGGGGGAGGTGGAATGGCCAGAGGACGTCACACTATCCTTCGCTCCTCTGTTCGCTGTCTCCGGTGAAGATGATCCTCAGCGCCAATGGTATCCACTGGGGTTCCAGGCGGCTCAGGGTGGACTCAGAGAGGTGGCAAAAAACAACAAGGACCCTCCATCGCGTAAAAAAGCCTCAATCACGAGGTGTGACTTTATTTAAAAATCATAAAAATTCTATAAGCTTATAGTGAGTATACAATAAGGAGTATCAATAAAAAGATTGCAGCGATCTGGGGTCAGCAGTGCCCGACGCGTTTCGTGTCAATACACGTCGTCCGGGGGCTGCTGACCCCCCAAACCGCTGCTCATATATACACAGTTAATCCCCAATCTAAAAAGACGCACTTCCAGTCCGGGCGGACCGGCGTGCATTCCAACCGCATACCTCCGGTTGTTAGGCATGCGTTCCACTGACGCACTTCCGGTCACGCAGCACTTCCGGCTGTACAGCACCACTGACCAACATCAGAATAGGAAAGGGTGGTTAATATAGGGTGCCTAAATTGACAATAATTAGCATGGAGGGTCATAGTGTAGACAAATGAAAAGTCTACATTTCCATGTTAGACAAACGGAGCCGGCGACCCGGAAAAGGTTACACCGGAAGTGACGTCATTCCGTCATTGCGTTCCGGAGTTGGAATCCAGGATGTATGCCTGGCGGGGCCAAAAAGCCCCGTATTCCGCATCAGGAGAAGTAGCTCTGTGTTGCTCATAATTGTGATTAAGTAAAAAAAAGTAAATAAAGTAAATAAGTGCGCAGCCTGCAGATACCGCGACAGGAAGACAGAGGCAACAGTAAACATTGAATGCTCAAATCTATAAATAAATAAGACTTCATAACCTAGATGTAATTTTAGATAGGCGCCCAGGTATGGAGGTAGATAATGAAGTCCATATTGCCTATGGGAACACCATATCAAAAATATGTCATAAGCAACCGATACCCAAGCAAAGTTATCAAAATAACAGAATAACAGGGCAATCAAAAGAAACATGGTACGGTGATAATTATAGCAAAAAAAAAAGTGAAGTAACATCTTTATATGTACAATAAATGGTAAGGATGGAAATTGTTATTAAATAAAAATTAATATATTGCTGAACGTAGGTATTCTATGTGAAGTTCTATCAAAACCTCACACAGAGAGAATTAAGTGGGGTTATATTTTGAAAACTAAATTAGAAATAAATATAAAAATAGGCTAACAGATGGAGGTGGTATCATGTTTTGAGTGAATATATTGAAAAGGGGGGGTGGAGCCACATACCACCAGTATAGCAGCTGTAATACTTGTTACAGGCAAGAATGAATTGTGTAAATGTCAATAAAGAGTAAACTGAATAAAGGGGAACAGGGGGGCTGGTTTCAGGCCAGGGGGTTAATATGGTACTAAATCAGATCTGGTGCACGGAAGGTCGTGAGACACTGATGTATTCAAGCTTTATTGATGAATGAATTAATGTCCCAATCAATATTTAACCCATGTGGGAAGAAACTTTTTAATTGATAGATCCAAAAAACTTCTTGTTGGGACACCCCTCTGACAGAATCTCCGCCCCGCCAAGGTGGGACATATCTGTCTATAACTGAAAACGTGGTACCTTCAGGGTTTCTGTCGCGTGCCCTCAAATAATGCTTCGGAACGCTATGGTTTGTTTTGCCTTTGATAATATTAGTGATGTGTTCACTCACTCTTATGGAAAACGTCCTGACAGTTCTTCCCACATATTGTTTCCCGCATGGACATGTTAAAAGATAAACTACATTCTTTGTTTCGCAGGTACAGAAGCATTTGATGGGGTAAGTGATATTGGTCGTGGTGGAAACAAACTCTGAGATTTTCCTATTTTTACATCTGTTAAGTTTGCAAACCCTACATCTCCGGCAGGGAAAAAAACCCTTGAGGTCCTGAAAAAAGCTTAACTTCTGGGGGGGGGTTCCGGTACATTAGGGGCGATTTTGTGTCTTAGGGCTGGTGCGCCCCTAAAAATAACCTTGGCCTTGGGGGGTAAAGTGCATCAGTGGAACGCATGCCGAACAACCGGAAGTATGCGGTTGGAACGCACGCCGGTCCGCCCGGACCGGAAGTGCGTCTTTTTAGATTGGGGATTAACTGTGTATATATGAGCAGCGGTTTGGGGGGTCAGCAGCCCCTGGAAGACGTGTATTGACACGAAACGCATCGGGCACTGCTGACCCCAGATCGCTGCAATTTTTTTATTAATACTCCTTATTGTATACTCACTATAAGCTTATAGAATTTTTTAATAAAGTCACACCTCGTGATTGAGGCTTTTTTACGCGATGGAGGGTCCTTGTTGTTTTTTTCCACCTCTCTGAGTCCACCCTGAGCCGCCTGGAACCCCAGTGGATACCATTGGCACTGAGGATCATCTTCACCGGAGACAGCAAACAGACGAGCGAAGGATAGTGTGACGCCCTCTGGCCATTCCACCTCCCCCCTTGGAGGTTCCCCTGGTGAGGAGGAGAGTGTGACACGTCCCTGACACATCTGGACCATAATATATTCAGGCGTGAATATTGCTTCCATCTGGTAAGCCTCAAGTCTTGAGGGGTCGACCACCCTTACTTCAATTATTTCCTTATATGCTTCTGGATTTAACCATTAATACACGTTTCCACGGAATACTACTGTTTATCCGAATAGACTTCTTTAAAAATTATTCTTTCCTCTTGCTATAACTGAAGAAATTCACTTTGAACACTTGTGTTGTTTTGGACATATTCCAATTTTTATATTTTTTGGTTTATTTTGTTCTGTTTTTTCACCATCCACACATGAGATTTGTTTTTAGGATCTCTACACACTTTTGAGAGAAGTGGGACTAGAGTATTTAGAGGTGTTGTTACACCTTAATTGTTGGTGTTATTCACATGCTTTTTTCATTTGCACTATTTATTTAGGGATTTAAATGTTTGATTTACATGTGATGTGATCACCAACTCCACTGTATTTTTCTGCCTTCTTGTGGACCCTGAAGGTCGCTTTCACACTGGAGTTCACATATGAGTAAATGCATATAGGGGTTCCTTATATATATTACTCCCTTTAACACATTGAGTTTAGTAGATTCATATTTCTCAAACTTCTGTATGTTGGGTTTAGCGCCATTCTAATATCTCCTATGTAGGAGAAGCAGTTTCCATCACTGAGGTTTCAAGAGATATGAGCAGCTATCTGGTAACTATTTCTGCGGATCCTTCCTCTGACTCCTTACCCATTGGTGGCCCATGTGTTCCCTCCACGTCCTCTTCTTCCCCATATTTTTTGTTGGGGGGTACGCCAACAGGGGGGAACAATCGGAGGAAAAGGTCGGCAGAAAAACCAGATGGGGCAAACGGAGAGGAAAGAAAATCAAACAAAAAGGGAAAATATGATATCAATGTACGATACCATAAAAATATTCAACCTTTCCTCAACAACATTTAGTGAGGCCGAATTGGGGCTATTACGCAAGGGTCTCAACTTTGCTCCACCAAACCCCCCGAATCTTTTTGAACTTTTCATTGATCTTAATAGGTTCACGCGTAACCTCACTCTTAAGCGTTATTTCTCTATGAAGGGAGTTACTGAGAACACTGACACAGGCCCAGACCCCTCAGAGTCCATCGATGCAAACCATAATCTGGAAGCACTACAAATCCTTGAAGACTTATGGTCAGAAGGGTTACATGATCCGGACATGCCCAAAATGGAGTTTTCCTCTAGTGCTGCAACTATGGCCCCTGTAGCCCATACCCATTTCAGACCCAAGTCAGTATTCTACCCCCATTGGGCCAAAGGCAAGTTCATTCCGACCTTCTATGATGTGGTCTATTCTGAAATGGCTAAACTTTGTAGAGAAGCCACAGGCGACCATTCATCCACCATGTCTTCGGAAGAGAAAAGAGTATTGGATTCCATTAAAAATAACTCCATCATTATTAGACAATCGGACAAGGGGGAAGCCTTGTCATTCAAGACAGATACGACTACCTAAAAGAAGCAAAGAGACTCCTTGAAGACACAAGTACTTATGAGAAACTAAAAGGAGACCCGGTAAGTGCATGCAAGCAGGAGTTGAAGTCTTTGTTAGACCAATTTCTTACTGTGGGAGTTCTTTCCAAGCCTGAATGGCAATTTTTGCTTCATCCCTTTCCATTGACCCCCTTTTTATACCATATTCCTAAGATCCATAAGGATGCTAACAACCCCCCAGGGAGGCCGATTATCTCTGGCATCGACAGCCTCACTAGTCCGATGGGCAGCTACATTGATCACTTTTTACAAGAATTAGTTGTTCAGCTCCCTTCTTATGTACGTGATTCGGGCCATATGCTGGAGATTTTAAACCAATACCAATGGCAGAGTGGCTATCGGTGGTTGTCATTGGATGTGGCTTCATTGTATATGTCCATCCAACATCAGTTTGGTCTGCAGGCTGTCCAATATTTTCTGGCACGTGAGAATCATTTACATCCCTAACAGGCTTCCTTCATCTTACAGAGCATTGAGTACACCCTGACACATAATTATTTTGTTTTTCAGGAAGAGTATTATAGACAAATCAAGGGTACAGCTATGGGGGCCAGCTTTGCCCCAAGTTATGCCAATCTTTTCATGGGATACTAGGAGCAATTCCACATTTGGTCCAATAATCCCTTTGGGGTGAACATGGTCCTCTATGCTCGCTATATAGATGATATCCTGATCATTTGGGATGACACTGACATCCAGCTAGCCTCCTTTCTGGAACATTGTCAGAATAACCCCTTTGGGATTGAATTTACTCACGTCTTGGACAGCCATAGGCTGGTCTTTTTGGACTTGGAACTGATAGTGGATGATGAACTCCAAATCTCTTCTCGAACCCATTTTAAGCCAACAGCTGGGAACTCCTACTTCCATGCTAAGAGCCACCATCACCCAAGATGGATAAGGAATGTACCTTTGGGCCAGTTTTGCTGGCTCCAAAGAAAGTGTTCCCGTCTGTCAGATTATGACAAGCAAAGCGATGTATTGAGAAAGAAATTCTTGGAGAAAGGATAAGGTCCGACCACTATCAAGGATGGCTATACATAGTATCGACAAAAATACCTTGAGGCTACAGATATGGGTGTGAGATCTGCTGTGAAGAGGACAGAGAATTGTGAGCCGCGTCGCCGCTCGGATATCTCATTTAACACCAGGTTCACCAGCAAAGCCTTTCTGATCAAGCGTATTATTGAAAAGTATTGGGGCATCCTTCAGCGGGACCCTAGCCTTAATGAAGTCATCCCTGAATGCCCCACAGTCATGTTCCATAGACCTAGGAACCTGAGGGGCTTGACTGCACCGAGTAAAGTTCGCCCTTTAAAAACAGCTACCAATCAGATCTGGAGTGGTCTTTTTGATCAAAAGGGTAGTTATAGGTGCGGAAGTCCTAACTGTGGGGCATGCCAATTTATGTGGCATAGAAAGAAAGAGGTTATGGGTAATGATGGCCAATCCCACGCCATTCGCCAATTTATTAACTGTGGCTCAGAGTTTGTAGTGTACTGCAATTTGTGCCCTTGCGGCCTGATGTATGTAGGTCGCACCATACGTACGTTACGGACACGGTTTGGGGAACATAAAAGGAATATATTGAAGGGCTTTGATAAATACTCACTACCCCTACATTTCTTAAACAAACACAATCAGAACCCCTCTGGCCTGAGACTCTTTGGGCTAGAAGTTATGAAGGAGGACCTGGACAGTGGACGGAGGTTCCGGAGGTTATGCAGGAGAGAGTCCTTTTGAATCCATCGTTTGGGGGTCCTGGCACCTAGGGGCCTGAACCTAGGACTGGACGTTCGGACTCTTATGTAAGGGCCTTTCCTTGTGCCTGTCCTCTCGCCACCGACCACTAGCTTCCTAGAACCTTTGCCCTTGGGGTCCACCTCCTGTCCATTGCCCTCCCCACATCCTTTGTGTACCCTTCCTTTTATTTAGTGGGGCAGTGTGGTGTTTGTTTAGTAGGATTCTCCCACCCCTCTGCCCTGACCTACCAGGGTCTTCCCTCTCATGAATACCACCACATTTCATTAACACAAAAAAATTTCTTCTCCAAGGTCCTACACTCCAGGTCCAGCAGGTGTATTGGACCATTCCCAGTTCACCCATATTAGTAGCTCTACTCCTTGGTTAGATGTAGTGTACAATATTGATCAATTTTGATCCATGTAGATGATGTAAGACTCTTGGACAAGATCCAATTGTTATGTATTTTTATTTATTATTTATTTATTTTTTTTTTTTTTTCTGAAATATATCTATTTACTTATTTTATATATATTTCAATAATGCGCATATATATTCATTCATTTATTTATTTTCATATTTATTTTTATATATTTTGTTTTACTTTTTTATCATTTTTTTCTTATTGCAATTCATTAATTATTAATTATCAATTATTCATTTCATTTTGTAATTTTTTCATGTCCGGTTCATTTATGTAACCTTATCGTTGTCCAGCATCCAACTGTTTGCCAGCCACTGTGACCACCAGTTCTTGCCAGACCCTTGTTATTCCTAGTGTGAGCACTATCGTGATGGCCTCAGGATGGTCTCTTAGTTTGTATTAGGGTACACAGGTTCGCTCACAGGTATTACGTCATTTCCGGCGGATATGACATCACCTGCAGCGTTCCCGAATCGCCGGTCCCCCCGGCGTGTCTTTTGTGCCGCTCTTGCAGCTTCATTTCCCCATTTGGCTTCCCTGGGCTGTTTCCCCCCAGGGTAGATGCTGGTTTCCCCTTCGTTTCTCTATGCCAATAAAGGAGCCAGCACACCTTTATTACACAGATAGGCGGAGCTACCTTCGGATTCCTCACAGTGTCCCCATTGTGCTAAATTATTCCCAGAACGGGCCTTTGTGACACATCTAGGTGAGTCAATTGTCAATTGTCAGGCTGGGGTAACATAGCTCTGAAGAAGGGGGTTCGCCCCCGAAACGCGTCAGTTGTTTTCCGCCTCTGCCAATTTTACCTCAATGTCCTTTATGGCTTTGTGCTGTCTCTGTTTGTGAGTACCTAATTTTTATCTTTGTATTTTAATATATTATTTTTTTGGTAATGCACTAGGTGCGTGCGCCTTCCCTTTGCTCTATTTCTTTCAGGTAGCAGGCATAGATGTGGTCAGCAGCAGCGAAAGGATCGTCCATGCAGCAGGCAGGAATACTGTCCATAGTACAGGCAGCAGGCAGAGATATGGTCAGTACAGCCAAAGTATTGGTCCAGGCAGCAGGCACATGGTACATAAAAAGTCCTGGGTCAGTGCAGGCAGAGTTATTGTCAGCACAGCCAAAGTATTTGTCCAGGCAGCAGGCAGGACCATCAAGCTTAAGGCCTCCGTAAGGAAAGAATGGGGACAGGGGTAGAGGCTTCTCCCACCCAAATCGCTTTGAACCCTCCGAACACCAGACCCTGTTCTGGGAATTATAAAACAAAGAGAAAAACCAATAACTTGTTTTCTCAAATCAGAACACCATTCTGGAGCCCCTCACATATGTGAGACCCCTGCGTAGCAGGGTGAAAGATCAGTCCAAGGGGCAGGCAAAAACATGGTCAACAGGCTGAGGTGAGTGCAGGTAAAAGGCAGAAATAGACGGTAGGCAGAGGCATAGCTGATATAGTCCAGGGTCATTTCACATGAAAGGCAGAAACATGGCGGATAAACAATGCAGACGGCAGGCAGAGGCATAGTCGATAAACAGGCCATGGTCAGTTCACATGGAAGGCATTGGTATGGTTGGTTGAGGCAACAGGGAAATAATCAGCACAGGCATTGGAAATGGGGAAATGGCAGTCTATTTGAAATATGGGCTGATAATTTACAAGAGTATGATAGCATCTGAAGCATTCTCTGATGTAAAAGCCAGGTTGGGAGGGACATTGGGGACAATGGAAACTGGTGTCTTTCCCAACTCCTCTTTTGCTGCACACCGACATTTGTTTAGCGTCTTCTTCCATTTGCTGATGGTGGAATATAGTCAGGAAAATGAGGCTCATGCAGTCTGCTGACACAATCAGAGTGAATGTTTTCTGGAGGGGATCCTTGTTCTTTCAAAAATTTTTATTTCAAAATTTATGCAAGACAGGAAAGTTTACAAGACAAGAAAACCATCATCAAACGCTTATACAAAGAGGTAATCAATGTTACCTTAAATGTATTGCCTAACCATTGTCCCATCCATAACAGGTAATTTCAGGGCGGAGAAAAGTACGAATCCCTGTCGTTAATTGGGCAGTAGAGGTGGACTTAAGTTCTCCCTGACTCCAGGCACCCCATGAAGGGATCAAGCTGTGCTCGGAGGGGAGTTAATATTATGATAAGGGAACATAGTATCAAAAGTCCAGCGTCTATTTCAGCTGAAGGGATATTAATAGGGAGAGGATAGGTGGTGTCCTCGAGATGTGGCTGTTTAGATCTTGCAGTTAACAATTAGGCTGGATAAAAATGGGAGCAAGAAACATAGATGGTCTAACGAACTGGAAAATAACAAAAAAGAAGGGGAAAAGGAAGAGAGATAGGGTAGAGAAAAGGAGAGAATAGAGATAAGCACCTTGCGTTAGGTCCGGTCTACCCTGTTCTGTTGTAAGTTAAGTCCTGGAACGAAAGAAACACCTATGTATGCTGCCCAGGGTTCCCATATCCCTTAAAATCTACTGGTAGTGTCTGAAAGGATGCTAGCCAGACAAAAAACAAAGAATTCCAAGCTCAACTTACCGACCAGTCTGTCACCAAACAAATACACCTGTCTAACAGTAGCGTTTAAAAGGCAGGGGATTGGTTACACACATTTGCAAGTGCATGCATAAGCTGCAGGCCTCGTCAAGGCTCCCTGTATACTCCAGTCCTAACTCTATATATGAGGCTTCACAATGGAAGCACATGCAATTTAATGGATAGATGGAGGACAGGTGACTGGAGGGGCCCATCCCTCCTTAAAGGTACAGGACCAGACACCCAGCCGTGGCCTAATGGCTGGTGTGCACCTGGTGTGCGCCCAAAGTTGCGATACAAAAATGTCACTGTCCACCACCTATAACTGGCCACTACAGCAAGGAGCTATGGAGGGGCATCTACAGACAAAAAACAAAGAATTCCAAGCTCAACTTACCGACCAATCTGTCACCAAACAAATACACCTGTCTAACAGTAGCGTTTAAAAGGCAGGGATTGGTTACACACATTTGCAAGTGCATGCGTAAGCTGCAGGCCTCGTCAAGGCTCCCTGTATACTGCAGTCCTAACTCTATATATGAGGCTTCACAATGGAAGCACATGCAATTTAATGGATAGATGGAGGACAGGTGACTGGAGTCCTGGAACGAAAGAAACACCTATGTATGCTGCCCAGGGTTCCCATATCCCTTCAAATCTATTGGTAGTGTCTGAAAGGATGCTAGCCAGCCTTTCCTGAGACATAATCCAAGAAATTTTCTGTATTGTAGCAGCGAAAGACACTCTTGGTTTTTTCCAGGATTTGGCAATAGAGAGTTTAGCCCCAATTAGTATGAATTGAACAAATTTCTTGTTGGGTTTCGATAGGTTTGGGATCTGGGCATTCAGAAGGGCGATCTCAGAGGACCTGGGGATCACGGACTTGGTAAGCCTCTCAATGAGTTAAAGATTCTCCTCCAAAAAGGTCTAATCCTTGGGCATTCCCACCAGATGTGAGGCATTGATCCAAATAGGGCGCATCCCCTAAAACACTGTGGGGTAGCTGAGGGAAATATACGTGCAAGTTTAGCAGGGGTGAGGTACCATCTGGTGATGACCTTAATGCTCGCCTCCATAAGGACAGTATTTAGAATGCCTTTAAAGGAGTCGGAGAGAGCTCTATTCCAAGTCTCCAGGTCCCAAGAGAATTGAAAATCCTCCTCCCATTGTTTCATGTAGGGGGCCTTTTCAGATGACTGAGTAAGGGCTGCATAGATTACTGAGATGCCCCCCCTCTGCTCGATGGCTTGGCCACACCAAGTTTCGTAAGCTGAAATTTTTGGGGGAAGCGGTTTTTCTTTCCAGATATGCCTTAGTAAATGAGAAATTTGTTGGAATCTAAACTTTTCAGAGGACGGGATCTCCAGTTTATTAATACAGTAATTCAGAGAAATGGGGCCTGAGGGAGTGAAAAAATACCCTATCCGGTACAGCCCCTTGTCCAACCACCATTGGAATGCTTTTATATCCAGCCCGGGGGGAAAGTCTTGGTTGCGAAAAATGTGCGCTAAGGGAGTCAGAGAGGATACCAGGTCTGGGTGTTTGCGTAGGGAGTCCCAAAGGGCAAAGGAGTGAGAGAGGGTCGGGGATAGAATAGGGGGTCTTTTTTTTGGCTGAGTCCAGAGAAGGAAATCCAATGTGTACTGCGGAGCCGCCTGTCTTTCGATTTGAATCCAATCTGGTTTCTCAGACCTCGTGTAAACTCGGGAAAGTTGAGCTAGTCTTGCCGCTTGAAAGTATTTGAGGAAGGAGGGGACCCCCAGTCCTCCCCTCCTTCTATGGCGATATGTGGTTTGGGAGAACCTGAAGCCTGTATTGCCCCATACAAATTTGAGAATTTTACTCTGAAGGGACCTTAAGTGGTTTTTCCTGATGGGGATTGGTAGGGCTCAGAACAAGTATAGGATCTGCGGGAGAAGGGTAATTTTGACCGTGTTGATTCTGCCCAACCAGGAGAGACTAAACTTTGACCAAGATTTTAGATCCTCCTCTAATTTTCGGTACATAGGTGGGAAGTTACTAACATATAAATCCTCTATTTTAGCCATCAGATTAATGCCTAAGTATTGTATAGAGCAGGGTTTCTCAACCAGGGTTCCGTGGAACCCTAGGGTTCCTCCAGAGGTTGCTAGGGGTTCCTTAAGCAACGGTCAATTTCTACCTCTCATATAAATTCCCAATGATACCATTGATCTTTTTAGCTGTCTGTAAGGGGGTAATTCTTCTCAATGGCCACAGCTATAAGGAGTATTCTTCCCATTGACCATCACACTAATGTATCATGAGTTGTAGATTTTTCATTTTTAGCAAGGGTTCCCCGAGACCGGAGAATTATTTCAAGGGTTCCTCACTGTTGAAAAGGTTGAGAAAGGCTGGTATAGAGGAATGACTCCATTGAAATGGGAAAGAGTGTTGCAGAGACGCCACTGTATCCTGCGGAAGGGAAATATTCAACGCGCTGGACTAGTAATTTACTGCAAGGCCAGAGTGTTTAGCAAATGAATC
>BLSH010385598.1:1529275-1544426 GCA_018402905.1 Glandirana rugosa | reverse complement strand
TTGGCCGTACGATGTATTTTAAACGTCGTAGGGTTACGTCGGTGTCGTTACGTAAGTCCGTATAGGCCGTCTCTGCCGGATATGCCTGAATGCATTGCTGTGGCTGCATTGGGATGCTGCAAATTTTATGTAGCATGCCGGTTCTGGCAGGAGGAACAACCACCAAATGCACTCCATCCAAGTGAATGGGACTGTGCTGCAACCACTATTCAAAAACATCCAATGCAGGTGGCACAATGCGTTAGAATCCCCCATCACAAAAAAAAATAAAAAAATACAAAAAATTACAGGCATCCAGGAGGTGCAATGACACATTCAAGCTCACTGTCAGCTATAGTAGCTCTGAAAGTGATCCCCCACATTTCATTTTTTCGAGCTGTCAAAAAGTAGCCAAATGGAGCTTAAAGTGCTACTAAACCCACAACAGTAAAATCTGTCTGTATATGCACAATAGCATGCTTGCTATACTCACTATGTAACTGAAGGAGTAAATCCTCTGTATTGTGTAAAAAGGCTGTTTGATCTTGTATGGCCAGATACTTCCTTCTTGCCCTGTCTACTATATTAGACTGTACTATAATATACCAGGGTTTCTCAACCAGGGTTCCGTGGAACCCTAGGGTTCCTCCAGAGGTTGCTAGGGGTTCCTTAAGCAACGGTCAATTTCTACCTCTCATATAAATTCCCAATGATACCATTGATCTTTTTAGCTGTCTGTAAGGGGGTAATTCTTCTCAATGGCCACAGCTATAAGGAGTATTCTTCCCATTGACCATCACACTAATGTATCATGAGTTGTAGATTTTTCATTTTTAGCAAGGGTTCCCCGAGACCGGAGAATTATTTCAAGGGTTCCTCACTGTTGAAAAGGTTGAGAAAGGCTGGTATAGAGGAATGACTCCATTGAAATGGGAAAGAGTGTTGCAGAGACGCCACTGTATCCTGCGGAAGGGAAATATTCAACGCGCTGGACTAGTAATTTACTGCAAGGCCAGAGTGTTTAGCAAATGAATCTAGTAGTTTATTCAGGTTGTGAAGGGATGTATGGGGGGAAGTGATAAATGGGAGGATGTCATCTGCGAATAGGCCACATTTGTGGATTTGAGAGCCACAAGATATCCCTTTAATGTCTGGATTTTGGCAAATGGCAATTGCAAGGGTTTCAATAGCTATGGCGAAAATAAGTGGGGAGAGGGGGCAGCCCTGTCTTGTTCCTTTAGTTATAGATATCGGGTTAGAAAGGTATCCTTGTAACCTTATTTGTGCTGAGGGGAACGAGTATAGGGCCCTTATGACTCCCATGAAGCGTTGGCCGAATCCCCATGTCTCCAGAATAGTAAATATGTAGTTCCAAGATACTGAGTCGAAAGCCTTCTGGAGATCTAGAGATAGGACCATGCCTCGCTGCTTATCGCCGCCCTCCCAGTTGGCTTGTAGAATAGATTTCAGGTTGATGGCTCTACGTGTCTGATCTGGGCCCTGTCTACCCGGGATAAAGCCTACCTGGTCTTTGTGAATGTAGGAGTTTATAAAAGAGGCTAGCCTATTAGTCATAATTTTTGTTAGGATTTTAATGTCGTTGTTGATCAGCGATATGGGTCTATAGGTGCCAACTTCTTCAGGATTTTTATTAGGTTTTGGGATAACCGTTATATATGCCAGGTTGAGTTGAGGATCCAAGGGGGTACCCTGCGTTTTAAGGTTAAAAAATGTTGTCATATGGGGGATGTGTCTCGCAGAAGGCCTTGTAATAAGGTATAGATAGTCCATCTGGACCTGGGGCCGATCCCTTTCTGGCATTCTTAATGGTGTTCGAGACTTCTGCCTCAGTAAAGTGAGCTTCTAATAGTTGTTTGTGTTCGGTTGTCAAGGAGGGGAGGGGGATGTCTTTTAGGAAGGCTGAGAGGGAATCAAGACTATTCCCTTTGGAGGCACCGTAAAGGTCAGAGAAAAACTTATGAAAAGTCTCCAAATTTTCTTCGGGTTCGAGGAAAGGCCATGACCTGGGACTCTAATTTTGGGGAGATGGTGTTGACGATATTTGGGGGAGAGTCTAGCTGCAAGCATTGAACCTGGTTTGTCATTATGTGTATAGAATTTCTGACTGCTCCAGCGGATTGATTTCTCTGCTTCGGTCGTTAAGCATATTAAGCTCTAGCCTTGCTTTATCTAGTTGCTCAGTGAGAGCTTTAGAAGGTCTAGCTTTATGTAGAGCCTGTATCGACGCAAACGACTTTTCCAGCTTGATCAGATCCGCTGTTCTCTCTTTTTTGATTAGTGAGGCTATTTGTATTATCTTTCCCCTGATGAAGGCTTTGTGTGCAGCCCAGAGGACTTCCGCCGAAGTCTCAGCTCTGTTATTGAGTAGAAAGAATTCCTTGAGAGATTTATTAATTTCAGAGACCCTAACAGGGTCGGCCAGAAGTGATTCATTTAGTCTCCACTGTGATTGTTTTGCAAAATTGGGGTCGGAACGTAATTGCATGAGGACTATGGAGTGTAGTGTCAATTATCTTAGAGTTTAATATTAGCGGAGTAGTGTGATGAGATTGTACTAGTAGATGATCTATGCGTGCATACGAGTTGTGAGGATGAGAAAAGTGGGTATAGTCCCTCCTGGTCTGGTTTAGTTCTCTCCAAACATCAGATAGATTAGATGCGTGAAGCATTTTGGCCAATTTTAGGCTCGCTCTAGGCGCGTTAGTTGGTGTCCCAGTGGTTTGGATTTATCGAGGCTTTGGTCAAAGGTAATATTAGAATCACCTCTCATGATGACCCTGCCTTCTAGGTGCGGCTGGATAGTGTCAAGCAACGTTTTAAAAAATTGGGGTTGACCCTTGTTAGGGGCATAGTAGGATATAAAAGTGTAAATAATCCCGTCGATGGTACCCTTTACTATTATGTATCTCCCTTTTGGGTCTTTAGTTTCCCCGAGGAGGGAGAAGCCACAAAATTTGGAGAATAGAATAGCTACTCCCTTGGTTTTGGATTCTGCATTAGCCGTATAGAAAACTGGAAAATGTGAGTGGAGGAATTTGGGGCTGTACCGTATGGGGAAGTGGGTTTCTTGGACTAAAATAACATCCAATTTAAGTGATTTGTACTGGGAGAGCACTTTCCTCCTTTTTACAGGAGAATTTAGCCCTTGAGCATTGTGGGAGGCTATTTGGAGACATTTAATGGATGCCTTAGCCATGGAGCATGTGGGGAAAAGAGCTTATATCTACTGCAGCACTCACCCATGGACTGGAGACCCCTAGAGGGGTGGTGAAGATTCCAGTAGGGATCGGGAACCCCAGACCGCAACCAGCAGACCAGGAGGCATCTGTAATATAAAGGGAGGTTAGGTGCTTCATCAAGTAGAAAAGGAGAGGAGGAAAAAAAGTGAAGAAGAGAGAAAAACTGTAGAAACAATTACATCCACAAATAGCTATTGGGATCAGTGTCAAAGGGGGATAGAGTCTCCCCTGTGCCATCGTCCCTGCCCTCCTACTAGGGGGGGAAACAACAACCTGAGAATGGGAAAAATAATTGTCTGAACCAAAACGGTCAGACATCTTATCCCCAGGAGTTTCGAGAAAGTCCCAGGGGTAAGCGGAGGCACATGGGGGCTTACCCCGGCCATGTCAACCTTAGATTGAACTATAACTTTACAAAGTGAATGGGAGAGACCCCGAGCAGTTAAATGTGTTGATAACTTAACATAGAGTCTTAGCGCTCAGCCTCTAGTTAGAAACATGTAAGCTCCTTTCACATTAGGTACAGAGCTAAAGATGAGAACTTTGTAGAACCAGGAGATCCATAAAAGTACATTTAGAGATCTAATAATCAATAATCAGGAACGGGGAGCAACCTAGCTCCAAGAACATGGCTTTCTCTTAAGCAGGTGGAAGTTGCTTCCAAAACCAAAGAGAAGGCCTAAACCAAAACGTCAGCGTAAACAAACCCAAATAGGCCAGCTAATGAATCAAGGGGGTCTGACTTCTTTGGCCTTCTTGCTCTTGGACTTCGACCAAAGTGGAGAAACGGGGCTAGAGGGGAGTGGTCTCTTGATTTGTGAACCAATCGGGTCTGTGAGATCCATTGGTGCTTCATGGGAGATTAATTTAAGTTGCAGAAGGAGTTTTTCCCCCTCTGCTAGGCTTGAGAAGGAGAACGTTTTCCCCTCTAGGTTGAATTTGACCGCGAACGGAAAAGCCCACCAATACTTCATCTCAGCTCGTTGCAGGATTAGGAGAAGCGGTTTGAGAGCTCTTCTTTTCTGGATAGTGTTGGGGGAGAAGTCCGCAAAAATTTGAACTTGGTGCCCCAAACAAGTAATGGAAGAGTTGGATTGTGAGGCCCTCATTATCTCCTCTTTGACGGCGTAGTAGTGCGGTTTGACTATGACGTCCCTGGGGGAGTCATCCTTTCTTGGGGGTCCTAAGGCTCTATGAGCTCTGTCCAGCTCCAGTCTGTGTTTAGATACATTCGGTTTTAATCAGGTCCTGTATAGCGGGGATGACCTCGGTGATGTTTTCCGGGAGGCCTCTCACTCTAAAGTTGTATCTTCGTGACCTGTTTTCCAGGTCGTCTATTCTTGCTAGGGCTATGTCCAGTTGGTCCTGAAGAACTTGTAGGTGGTCAGAATTTTGGTTGGTTCTGGCCACGGTGAAATCCAGCTTTTGTTCAATAGCGTCCATTCTGGATCCTAGCATAGAGAAATCTGCTTTTATATCCCCTGTGATTTTGGCTGCTGTATTCGCCAATCCCCTTTCCAAGAGGTTAGAGAATTTATTGAATAACTCCGCTGTATTTAGGCCAGGGTCCTCATTCGTGGGGCTAGTATTGTTCATTTCATGCTAGCATAATGGGGGGCGGGCCGTTGGTGTGAAAGGAGAATCTTCCATTGTGCGGCGTAGGAGTGACTCCGTAGATGCTGGGGATATTGATAGAGATTGATGAGCGGGTATATTAGACCCCGGAGTGAGGATGAGGGTGGCTGGAGAGATAACTGGTCGACTCTCCAGTGGGATTTCTTGCGATGTGGGAATTGCGGAGGGCCCTAGAGAGTCCATATCCGAGAAGGGGGCCTGTTTAAGCTCTGTGAAGAGGTTAAGAAGTGTTCTCCTAGCTGTCGTTCCCTGCATGCGGGGAGTTATTAGGGACTCACTACTGATGGTAGGCCTGCTGGATACCTGACGTTTTGAGAAGTAAAGAGCCTTTCAAGATCCTCTTTCCTTTTGTTATTTCTTATGGTTCAAGACAGAGGTATCATTCACCAATATTGGGGGCCTCCCACCGTCTCCAAAAGTCCTGACCTTGGGAGTCAGTAGATTGCCTCAGTAGAGAATGTGTTGTCAGAGCCCCTGAGTCCAAGTAAAGTTGCTCACCTCCTTGGTAACTGCTTTGAGTGGAGGATGGGTGAATAGTATGCTTATACTATCCTTTAGGCCTTAACGGCGGCCATCTTGGTCCACCCGGTTTTAACTGCAGCTGTCCTATCTACTGGTGAAGCCTGGGGTTGTTCCTCCTTCCAGTTCTGAATGGGGGGTCCGGGGAGGCTAACCCTGCTTCCTAGGGTCTGAGCAGCACGTTAGGCCGCCGCCGCGGCCATCTTGGTGCACCCTGGCGGAGCGGATGATCCACGGGCTTGGGGCTGCTTTGCGGGTCGCTCTCTGGGCCTCCGCGGTGCGCTCGCTGTTGGGGGGGATTATCCCATCCCTTCCTGGATCCCTCCTGTGGATGCTGGTGGGTTTAGAGAGCCGATGGCCGGGGTAAGCGCGGAGCTCCTGGATCAGCCATCCATCTTGGAGCTCCCGCGCATGCGCACTCCCGGAGGGGATCCTTGTTGATATATCAGGTCAGTGATGTTGTCTTCAATGAATTTTAGGAAGGTGCTGGGTACTTGGTGTTGGGTCGATTTTTGATAAGTGATGAATGCATTGTACATGGCCAAATGAAAAAAGTAAATAGCGACTTTTTTATACTAAAGGAGGGACATTCTTGTAGATAGGTAGGGCTGCAACATCTGATCATTTAAATTCACCCCCTCCATGAATTTATTGTACTCGTGGATACAGCAAGGCTTTAGAACTGGACCGCATCTTCTGGGAACTTCCACCGAGGTTTCATCATGGATGGTTGACATGATGTATACGTCTTTCTTATCCCTCCACTTCACGGCCAACATTTCTTTGTTCCTCGGGCTTTCTGATTCCCCCTTTGTAGGCTTGTGGTGACAAGACGCTGTGGGAAGCCCTTCCTGTTTTTCCTTGCTATACCGCAGGCCAAAGTTTTATTCTGGTATAGGTAGCGGCAAACTAGTATAGTAGTTGTCCATATAAATGTGATACCCCTTTTGGAAGAGTGGGGATGCCAACTCTCAGACAATTTTCCTACTTATTCCCATGTACGGTGGACACTCAGAGGGCTGGAGCTGGGAATTTTTGCCTTCGTACACACGAAAGGCATGGACATATCCGCTGGAGCTTTCACAGAGCTTGATGAGCTTCAATCCGTACCTGACCCTCTTTGGATATACTGCTCGATTCCCTGCCGGCCTGTGAAATGGACAAGGGATTCGTCCACAGAGATGTTCTGGTCAGGGATGTAAAGCTCGGTAAAACTCTTGGAGAAAAAATCAATTAGGGGGCAAATTTTATATAATTTATCAAAGTCAGGATGATTTCGGGGGGGGGGGGGGCACTGCTTATTATTACTAAAATGCAGGACATGCGTTATAATTTCATATTTCGACCTGGACATGACACTTGAAAAAATTGGCATGTGATGGTTGGGGTTGGTAGAACAATATGCGTGCAATTCGTTCTTTTTTTGCAAGCTCCATGTTGAGCGTCAGGCCTAAAAACAATTTAAGCTCCTCCACTGTTATGGGTCTCCATTTGAAAGGGCAGGCATAGCTTGAGCTGGGGTTGTTTGCTATAAATTGACAAGCAAAAAGATTGGTTTGGTCCACTATGTTTTGGATCAACTCGTCAGGGAAAAATACATTTAAAAAATCAATTTCGGAGAAACCATCGGGGGTTGACTTGCACACCTGGCTGTCCTGTGAAAGAGGGGATTGCGGCTGACCCTGTGCTAGAAGGCAGCCACAATGGGTTTGCCAAGGCCTCTGGGAGCTGGGTTTGGGCCCTAATTATTTGGCTTGAAATGCCAGCGCTTGTACTGGGCATTTCTTCCTGGGGTGTAGCACCATTGGCATTTGCCGACTGGCCATTGGGGTGTCTGGTGCTGCTGGTAGCTGCCTGGTCTTCAGTCCGTCTTCTTTTGGGACAGGCTGCTTCCTCTTCAAATTTAGACGATGATGTACTGCCTTCAACAGGCTCATATTCCGAACCAGAACCAGAATCAGAACTGTAAATGGGCTGTGAGAGCTCTCCGCTGCTCTCATCGGTCAGGCCTAATATCTGATATGCCTCTTCTGGAGTGTATACTCTTCTGGACATGGTGGCTTTATGACAGGTGACACTGATGGGCTGCACGACAGGTAGTGATGGGCTGTACATCAGGGACTAATGGGCTGCTAGTCAGGGACTAATGGGCTGCAAGTCAGGGACTAATGAGCTGCACGTCAGGGACTAATGGGCTGCACGTTAGGGACTAATGGGCTGCACGTCAGGGACTAATGGGCTGCACGTCAGGGGCTAATGGGTTGCACGTCTGGGACTAATGGGCTGCACATCAGGGACAAAGGGGCTGCATGTCAGGGACAAAGGGGCTGCACGTAGGTAGTAATTTGCTGCACAGACAGGTACTTCTGATGGGCTCACAGGACAATTATTCCTGATGGGATAACAGGGCAGGTACTCCTAATGGGATGACAGGTACTTCTAATGGAATGACAGGTAGTCCTGATGGGATGACAGGTAGTCCTGATGGGATGACAGGCACTTTCAGTGGATGACAGGTACTCTGACTGGTGACAGGTACTCGGAACGGTGACATGTACTCAGACCGGCGACAGGTACTCAGACTGGTGACAGGTACTCCAGATGGGGTGACAGGTACCCCAGATGGGGTGACAGGTACTCTGATGAGCTCAGACAGGTACTCAGATGGGCTGACGATGACAGGTCCTCTTTATTCAGGGGGGAAATCTGGCACAGTAATAATCACAGTAAACTGGTAACCCACTGTTAACGGATCTCCTCCTCACACTGGAATGGTGTGTGAGGAGAAACACCTGGTAACAGCAAGTAACCTGTGCTTTGTTGACATTTGTGACCGACTGTGATTGGACACAGCCAGTCACGTGGTAAAGAGCCAATTTCAATGGCTCTTAACCCTGATCGGGGTTGAGCTTTGTCCAAGGGACAAGCCTCAATCCCGATCGCCGTGCTGCGCTCCCCTCGGGGGCGTGCACGGGGATACACAGTAATGTTGGAAGTGAGCAGCTGTGATAGGACACAGCCGGTCACGTGGTAAAGAGCCAATTTTATCGGAGATGGGCTGAGTCCCGAGGAACACGCCCGATCCTCGCGATGCAGAGCAGCGAAAACTGGAGGACGTCATATGACGTCCACCCAGGATAGGGAGTGCACCTTGCCGGCGTACTATTACATTACGTCAGTAAGGAAGTGGTTAAGTACAGTATCTCACAAAAGTGAGTACACCCCTCACATTTTTGTAAATATTTTATTAGATATTTTCACGTGAAATACTGAAGAAATGACACTTTGCTACAATGTAAAGTAGTGAGTGTACAGCTTGTATTAGAGTGTAAATTTGCTGTGGCCTCAAAATAACTCAACACACAGGCACTAATGTCTAAACCGCTGGCAACAAAAGTGAGTACACCCCTAAATGAAAATGTCCAAATTGAGCCCAATTAGCCATTTTCCCTCCCTGGTGTCATGTGACTCGTTAATGTTACAAGGTCTCAGGTGTGAATGGGGAGCAGGTGTGTTAAATTTGGTGTTATCAGTCTCACTCTCTCATACTGGTCACTGGAAGTTCAACATGGCACCTCATGGCAAAGAACTCTCTGAGGATCTGAAAAAAAGAATTGTTGCTCTACATAAAGATGGCCTAGGCTATAATAAGATTGCAAAGACTCTGAAACTGAGCTGCAGCATGGTGGCCAAGACCATACAGCGATGTAACAGGATTGGTTCCACTCGGAACAGGCCTCGCCATATGGGAAATAGACGTATGAGTGCTGACAGCATTGCTGCAGAGGTTGAAGGGGTGGGGGGGTCAGCCTGTCAGTGCTCAGACCATACGCCGCACACTGCATTAAATTGGTCTGCATGGCTGTCATCCCAGAAGGAAGCCTCTTCTAAATATGATGCACAAGAAAGCCCGCAAACAGTTTGCTGAAGACAAGCAGACTAAGGACATGGATTACTGGAACCATGTCCTGTGGTCTGATGACACCAAGATAAACTTATTTGGTTCAGATGGTGTCAAGAGTGTATGGCAGCAACCAGGTGAGGAGTACAAAGACAAGTGTGTCCTGCCTACAGTCAAGCATGGTGGTGGGAGAGTCATGGTCTGGGGCTGCATGAGTGTTGCCGGCACTGAGGAGCTACAGTTTATTGAGGGAACCATGAATGCCAACATGTACTGTGACATACTGAAGTAGAGCATGACCCCCTCCCTTCGGAGACTGGGCCGCAGGGCAGTATTCCAACATGATAATGACCCCAAACACACCTCCAAGACGACCACTGCCTTGCTAAAGAAACTGAGGGTAAAGGTGATGGACTGGCCAAGCATGTCTCCAGACCTAAACCCTATTGAGCATCTGTGGGATTCTCAAACAGGAGGTGGAGAAGCGCAAGGTCTCTAACATCCACCAGCTCCATGATGTCATCATGGAAAAGGACTCCAGTGGCAACCTGTGAAGCTCAGGTGAACTCCATGTCCAAGAGGGTTAAGGCAGTGCTGGAAAATAATGGTGGCCACACAAAATATGACACTTTGGGCCCAATTTGGACATTTTAACTTAGGGGTGTGCTCACTTTTGTTGCCAGCAGTTTAGACATTAATGGCTGTGTGTTGAGTTATTTTGAGGGGACAGCAAATTTACACTGTTATACAAGCTGTACTCCCACTACTTTACGTTGTAGCAGTGTTATTTCTTCAGTGTTGTCACATGAAAAGATATAATAAAATACTTACAAAAATGTGAGGGGTGTATTCACTTTTGTGAGATACTGTATATTAAGTAGTAATAGGCTTGCACTTACTTGGAACGCCGACAGTCTATTGCAGAGTGGCGGGACAGGACCTCAGGCGTTGTATAGTAGTAAACCTCTACAGCTGTTTCATCCACACACACATAATCATGAGTATAAAAGTTTAGCATGCATAGAGGAGCAGTGGTTTATATAGGCCAGATACATGTGGAATTCATTTCCGGGGTCAGAACCACTCTTTTTCCTCTTCTTACTTACCAGACTGATGGTCCCTACCTGAACACATGGAGGTCTTCGCTACATGGCACAAAGTTCCTATTGGAGTAAGTATGTCAGCACTGTGCAGAAGGGAGGAGACTTAGAGAAAGAAGCAAACAGATCATAGATATGTGCTCAAATGTCCTTCCTCCTTCCCCCATTCACCTCCAGCATAAGCAAAGGAAAACAGAAGACGTTTTCAGTGCAAAATCCACCTCACCATGCGAGAGCCTGGACATGCCATAACAAAGATGGCTGCCACACAATACCCTCTGTGCAGTGCATGCATGGATGCCATAGCCAGCCCTGAGACCAAAAACAACCATAAAACCTGGACCGGATCATGCATGCACGCTGGTCACAGAAGAAGCCACAGATGAAAGGGAGAAAATTCGCAGACAAAAGAGAAAAACCCAAATTGCTCCCACAAAGGAAAAATGATGAAGCCTAATGAAGTTAGAGGGAAGGAAAAAAGGATAGTACAATACATACCTGTGGGTGAAAAGAAAAGGCAGCACTAACCCTAGCACCAGGGTTCCGCTCAGATGTGCAGAGAAACACATGCCGCATGGACTCCAGCAACCAAACACCAGCTCAGGCTTGCAAAGAAACGCATGCATCATAGACTTCAGCATCCGAACACCAGCTCAGGTGTGCAGAGAAACACACACATCATGGACTTCAGGATCCAAACACCAGCTCAGGTGTGCCGAGAAACACATGCATCATGGATTCCAGCAACCAAACACCCACTCAGGTGTGCAGAGAAACACATGCATCATGGTCTCCAGCAACCAAACACCAGCTCAGGAGTGCAGAGAGACACATACATCATGAACTCCAGCAACCAAACACCAGGTCAGGTGTGCAGAAAAACACATGCATTATGGACTCCAGCAACCAAACACTGGCTCGTGTGTGCAGAGAAACACATGCATCATGGACTCCAGCAACCAAACACCAGCTCCGGTATGAAGAGAAACATATACATTATGGACTCCAGCAACCAAACACTGGCTCAGGTGTGCAGAGAAACACATGCATCATGTACTCCAGCAACCAAACACCAACTCAGATGCAACACAATAGGTTCTGACATATCTAGTATGAGAACTCCTCAGCCCCAAAAGACCACCAGAAGGGCCTCTCCACCTTGTTGGTGCAGTTAGCAACCCAAGATGTGGGACTGCGCTTTGGAGAGGCTGAACCCAGACAGAAATCAACACGGTCGGCAGGTAGAGCTTGAGGACAAAAAGAATGGTGGAGGTTGCGCTCAATCAGATTTTTATAGATTTAAACAGGTCCTGTGGGTGCATATAGGGGCAGAGCTATATCATATGTGTGATGCCATGTTAGCATCAGGATAGATTGTATATAGTCAATTAATGGTGTTTTTCATGTCTTTGTAAATCATTTTTGAGCTACATGTAAATATACATGCCCCATATACACTTCTTCCATATACATGTAAATAAAAATGTTACATAAATATCACTGATTAACCCTGTATCATCACATTTTTCCACCACAACGGATCAATGTAGCGACTAATTTGATCGACCCAGCTGTTGCTCATTGCCTGGACATGGCCTTTTTGTCTCACTTGATTGACATTCGATTTAATTGTTTGGTGAATTAGACACTAAGGGGGTCATTTACTATAGCGCGAATATGCCTTTGCGCGAATTTTAGCGCGCAGAATCGCAAATTCGCGCTAATTAGCGCGAAAATGGAATTCACTAAAGCCCTGAGGGAGAAAATAGTCCCAGAATCAAATTCACTATAACGCCCAAACAGCAGTGAGTGACTAAAAAACTAGTCGTGGTAGAAGCAAGGGAATTGCACATGAAAATAATGTTTAGAGCATGATAGGATCACCTAAATTGTTTCTAAAAATGTAGTATCTTGTTTAATGATGATCTGCTTTTAAATTGTTTAAAAAAGTGATATATAACCTGAAATATCATTGAAAGTCTGAAAAGAGCCAAATTCCCCCTTTTTTCCTGACTATTCATCAGCACAACTGAGCATGCTCAGACGAGAAAATTCCCTCATTTCAACCCCCATGCCTTTTTTAGAGGGCGGTATAGTAAATTTGCAAATTCGCACTTGTCTATAATGCCTTTTTGTGAAAGGAAAATTTGCGTTGGCTAATATGCCTTCTTAAGAAGCCCAATGCAAGTTTCAGCCATTGATTCTAATGGTACAATTGTAACTTCCCTAAAGAAATTATTTTCATGTTGAGATGAAATGTATCTTTCCCTCAAACAAATTGTCCCGGCAACAATGTTGCTATTTCATCATCTAATTTATTTTTAAAAATGCTACAATGTTCAATCTTCTCATGTTTTTCCCTGTCTTTTGCTTGTTGCTGTCCATCTCATAAAAATCTTTTCCTAAACTCACACAGGTATCTTCACAAACCACAAACAATAAATAATAATAATAAATAATATAATAAATCATCACACTACATATAATAATAATACAAATAATAATAATAATAATACATAATAATAATAATAAAAAAGCTGTTGCAATAACATCACTGTTTTACACTTCAAGCATCACCAAATAGCACAGAATAAACTCCAGACTGATGTAATTCCACCACTTATATGTGCAAATAAATGCAGTATATGTGTATTTATGTGTATGAGGTTTGCACACCCGGCAGACTGGTGGCTAACAGCTTAACGCTTCTTCCTAGGAACATAGAGGTTCTGGGTTTGCGTCCTGAAAATATCTCTTCATGTAGAGAGGTTTTCTGTTCTCATAACCCATGTTCTTACCAAAATTATGTCTAAATGTAGTATTTATGTGTAGGAGGGTTCCACCACTATTGCAAATTGTGTCACATGTTTTCTATGGGCAGGGACTATAATCAGCCTTAACATTTCCCATCCAGCAATAATTGCAGCTTCTTACCAAGGCAAATGCCCCAAAATGAGAGATGTTCTATAGCAGAATGCTCACAGTGCTGAGCCATAACAAAGCTTCAAAACAGATGGCATATGCCACAAACAGGTTGTTCAATAGTTATCCAACCTTCCACAGCACATCTGCATTGGTTCAGTTATTGCAACCCTGAGATTTAGGACTATTTGACATCACAGCAATGGATGCTCCACGAATGTGGCTAAGGGCTTAGCACTTCTGCTGAGCAAAGCCAGGGATCATAGGTTCAAATCCCCAACATGCTATGTCCTGTAGAAAGGCTATCATCTCTCCCTGTGTTGTTAAACATAACTCATGTCCTTCCCCAAGTTTTATATAAATGTAGCATTTATGTGGACGAGGGTTCCACCACCATTGCAAATCTTGCACAATCTGCGATCTTGTCAAAAGTATTGGGACGCCTGCCTTTATACACACATGAACTTTAATAGCATCCCAGTCTTAGTCTGTAGGGTTCAAATTTGATTTAGCCAAGCCTTTGCTGCTATAGCAGTGCAGAGACCTTTTTTTCCTTACACCAGAATCAGGTCGCATGGGTGTTCTCACTCCTGCGATCCGATTCCTATCGGAATCCACAGTTAGCACTGCGATCTATGAACCAATCTGAGGGTGTCATTAATATTGTACTGACACCCGCAGCAGTTCACAGAAGGCAGTGTGAACTGCCTGTGGGAGAGGTGCAATGCAGGAACCGGTGCTGAAATCA
The DNA here is from genome assembly GCA_018402905.1 of Glandirana rugosa. NCBI lineage: Eukaryota > Metazoa > Chordata > Amphibia > Anura > Ranidae > Glandirana > Glandirana rugosa. The sequence continues at coordinate 1,530,362 of BLSH010385598.1, read as the reverse complement.
TCCTGGATCCTGCATCGCACCAATGTGAACCTGGGCTAAGGCCGCTTTCACACTTGTGCGACCTGAAAGTCGCATGACTTTACCGCGATTTGTTGCAATTTTTTTACGTTATTTTGATGTGACTTGAAGAAATAGCTGTGTAATTCTGAGGTCTATTGACCTCGAGTTGCTTTGAAGTCGCACAGATATGAATGGTGCTCATTGGAAATTATCTTCAGGCCCCTTTCACACTTGTGTGACTTTTCCTGCCACTTGGGACTGCAAAGTCATATGACAAGCCATTCCCCATGATTTTCAATGAGTCCCATTCATATCTGTGCGACTTCAAGTTGCAGTGACTTCAAAGTAGTCCATGCACTACTTTGGTCCGACTTTAATGCGACATAGACCTCAGGATTATACAGCTATTGCTTCAAGTCACATCAAAATCACTGCAAAACATTGCGGCAAATCGTTGTAAAAACACACAAATTTCCAGTCGCACAAGTGTGAAGGAATAACCCCTGTAAATCAACCCCACAACATAATCCCCCCTCCTGATTTGGACCAGTGCACAAAGCAAGGTCCATAAAGACATGGATGAGTGAGTTTGGGGTGGAGGAACATGACTGGCCTGCACAGAATCCTGACCTCAACCCGATAGAACACCTTTGGGATGAATTAGAGCGGAGACTGCGAGCCAGGAATTCTCATCCAAAATCAGTGCCTGACCTCACAAAAGTGCTTTGGGAAGAATGGTCAAACATTCCCATAGACACTCCTAAACCTTGTGGACAGCCTTCCCAGAAGATTTGAAGCTGTTATAGCTGCAAAGGACGGGCCAACTCAATATTGAACCCTACAGACTAATGGCTCGTACACACGGGACGACGATCGTGTTCAACACGTCGTACTCACGACCGTTGTATGCAGAATCGATCGTCTGTGGCCGCGCTTTCAACAGTTGAACATACGACGGTCGTTCGTGGGAGTTGTATGTGCAGACTAGAAAACTTGGTCATGTCAACCCGACAGGTGTTCCAAATCCTCACAGATACCCTTACAAACTGGTAAGAAGGGTTTCGTGAAAACACTCCAGTCCGTGACT
>BLSH010385598.1:1504696-1519868 GCA_018402905.1 Glandirana rugosa | reverse complement strand
CTTGGACCTCGACATTCGAAATCTTACGTAGCCTTATTTGGTGATACGATTTCTGAACTGATGTTGACCTGTCTTTTTTATGTAAATGATTAGAACATAAGAGAAGTAAGAGATGTTTGATTGACGACGGTACAATTGATCACACTCTAATAAGGTTAACGTGTAGTATTATAATTACTTACACATGTATGGTAATGTACGTAACGTTTTGAAGTATCATACCTTCGTTAGTTTGACTACTACCCGTAACCGATTAACCACTGATACGGAAGTGTATAAAAGTTTTAGATTACAACGCATGTTTCGTTCCACACGACTACTGTAGACATCCTAGGCTTGGACCTCGACATTCGAAACTTACATAGCCTTATTTGGTGATGCGATATCTGATATTTTTTCTGGCTGGTTGTGGTCAAGTCTATAGCGTAGTGGTTTATTCCGATACATTCAAAGCTTACAGCTCCAGGTTCGGATCCTACAGATGTCATCAGCACACCTTGCTTTGTACGCAACATTAGATTTTGAAAATATGTGAAGGCATAGTCACCAATTAGCCAATGCCCATCATCAGTTTGATTGCTTCCATACTATGAAGTTTTGCAATGCATGTAATGGTATGTACACATTCATTAATATTATGATGTGCAATTGGAATAATCTCACACTAGTTAACATGGCAGCAGTTAGTTTGTAGAGAATGAAGAGAATACAAGATTAGTAAATGTATTTTTTCTGTCCAGTTGTAGTCAAGTCTTTAGCATAGTGGTTTATTCCGATGCATTCTAAAGCTTACAGCTCCAGGTTCGTATCCTACAGATGTCATCAGCACACCTTGCATTGTATGCAGCATTATATTTTCCATTTTGCTGCGGTGGTTCCCATACACTTTTTTCAAGCAAATCATGTTCATACAAGTATTCAATGGATTCTGCAGGTTCAAGCCCAGTTGACATCAGCTATTCCCATATAAGAAGGCATATTCGCGGCAATTACGCGATTCTGCGTTCGCGCGATCGCCTATGAGATATGCTAATTGGCTTTCATGGGCTATTTTTGAGCGTTATGCGATCGCATATTCGCGATATAGTGAATTAGGCCCTAATTGTTCAGTTTTATTGCACAATGTACGGCCAACCTTAGGTGGGAAAAAAGGTTTTATATTTTGTGTCAGGGTCAGTGTGTTTTAGGTGGAATTAAAATGATACTAAACACACACTGTTTAATTTACAGTGTCCGTTCCATTTCTGTATACGGATTATGGCACTGTAAGTATTTTAATTAAAAAAAAAAATCCAAGTACCTTTTTCCTAATCGATATACAGCTGTCACACAACCAAGATCTTTCCCAGCCTGTCTGCAGGGAAACATAAGCAGGAGGAGCTTCTAGTCCTCTGCTGCTGGTTACAAGTTCAAAATAAAAAAGCAAAACAGCCTTTGGAATACAAGAGTAAAGAGTAAAAATAAATAATATTAATAAACTGTTTTAAATTGTCATACAAAGATATGTTTGAAATCAAACCTTTATTTTTTTTCTTTGACAATAACATGGTGTGGGCAGATTTTTGACAGTCAAAGGCTGTGTCACACCCCTCCAGCCTGAGTCTTAGAATAAGAGGAAGGCGTAGCCACCATTAATCTGCACGTAATATCTGCCCCCATTGTGTTTAGCTGTTAGTGGGCATGGAGGAGGAAGGGATTGGGCTGTCATTTACCACTGTGTATACTCCCACATGTATGACTCTTTAATCACATGGGCTGCTTAGATCCGATAGGGAGGAAATGCTCAGCAGAGAAACTCACTGAAAACTGAGCATGTGCAGAGCTGCCACTACAGCTGCAAAATCCCTAGCTGAATTGGGGACATGAACAGAAGGTGAAGATGTAGAGCAGCATAATTAACCAGTTTTTTTGCAGAATACAAATAATCTCATAGTGACTGAGTGAGCATGAACAGTATGTAATACACCATTTATTGATAGTTTTTTTTTTTTTTTTATGATGAGGAGTTAGTGACAATTTAACCACTTCCAAACCGAGCCTGTTTTTTTTGGTTCGATGGTTACAGTTAAAAACATTTTTTTTTGCTATAAAATTACTTAGAACCCCCAAACATTATATGTTTTTTTTCTAACACCTTAGAGAATAAAATGGCGGTCATTGCAAAACTTTATGTCCCAACGTATTTGCGCAGTGGTCTTCCAAGCGTGCTTTTTTTTAATAAATTCAGTTTTTTTAGTTAACCACTTCAATACTGGGCACTTAAACCCCTTTCCTTCCCGGACCAATTTTCAGCTTTCAGCGCTGTTGCAGTTTGAATGAAATGAGTTTGAAATTTTTATCATTTTTTTTTCACACAAATAGAGCTTTCTTTTGGTGGTATTTAATCACCCCTGTGTTTTTTATTTTTTGCGCTATAAATTAAAAAAGACTGAAAATTTTCAAAAACAATGCATTTTTCTTCGTTTCTGTTATAAAATTTTGCACATAAGTAATTTCTCTTCATAAATTTTGACCAAAAATTAAACTGCTACATTTCTTTGGTAAAAATAACCCAAATCTGGGTTTATTTGGTGTTGGCGGACAGACAGATGTGACGGGGACTGTGACAGATGTTTTGTGTATGGTGACAGATGTGACGGGGCATACAGCTGTTTTGGGGACTGTGATTGGACACAGCCGTCACATGATCGGGAGGGCCAATCAATGCGCCCATGTCCCGATGTCTGCTCAGCTGGATCCTGTGATCATAATGATCACAGGATCCAGCCGCAGCGCACCACGTGGCTGCGCTGTGAGTACCCGTTCTGCAGGACATATATGCACATCCTGTCAGAACGAGGAAGCTCCCACCGGCTGTATATGTACAGTGGCCGGGTGGGAGGTGGTTAAAAAATAAGAAAACAGTAAAGTTAGGCCAATTTTTTTCCATATTGTGAAAGATAATGTTATGCCGAGTAAAATGATACCTAACATTTCATGCTTCAAAATTGCGTCTGCTCGCGGAATGGCAACAAACATTGCAACTTAAAAATCTCCATTGGCGACGCTTAAAAAATTCTACAGGTTAGCAGTTTTGAGTTACAGAGGAGGTCTAGTGCTAGAATTATTGCTCTCGCTCTAATGATCGCGGCGATACCTCACATGTGTGGTTTGAACACCGTTTTCATATGTGAGCGGGACTTGCGTATGCGTTCGCTTCTGCACGCAAGCTCGGCAGGACGGAGCACTATAAATGTTTTTTTTTAATTATTTATTTTGCTTTTTACTTTTTATTTTTACACTGTTCTTTTTTTTAAAAAAAAATTATCACTTTTAGTCCTATTACAAGAAATGTAAACATTCCTTGTAATAGAAAAAAAGCATGCCAGGACCTCTTAAATATGAGATCTGGTGTCAAAAAGACCTCAAATTTCATATTTACAGTAAAATGCAAAAAAAAAAAAAATTATTTGAAAAAAATGACAGCCCCAAAAAAAAAATGGGCCCTTTTAAGATCGTTGGGCTGAACTGACTTTTGATGTCATTTCTGCCCTGCCGTACTATGGAGCCGAGTGAGCGTGGACACTGGGGAGGACGGATCCGATCATCTCCGCCACTGCCAGTGGGTCCAGTAAGCGGCGGCGATGATGGGAAAGCGGCGGGAGGGGGGGACCTCTACCGCCGCTGATAAAAGTGATCTCGCTGTGAATCCACCGCTAAGACCACTTTTATCTGAAAGAGAATCGCCAGGAGAAAAAAACGGTATCTGAATGGTGTCTGCAGCTGCAGGCACCATTCAGATATCACCACTCAAACCCAAGGACGTCATATGACATCCGGCGGTATGGAAGTGGTTAAAAAACAAAAACAAACCAAATCATGCATTGTTTCTGGGCCCATGGGTACAAAAACAACAGATAACTAACGTTTGTGAGATCGCAATGAACATTAAGAGTAGAATTTATTTTGAGTTGTTTTTTGGTGATGGGTAGAGTTGAGCGGAACACCTGAATGTTCGGGTTCGGCCGAACTTCGGGAAAAAGTTTGGGTTCAGTACCGAACTTGACCCCGGACCCCATTGAAGTCAATGGTGACCCGAACTTTTAGGCACAAAAATGGCTGTAAAAAAGTCCTGGAAAGGGCTAGATGGCTGCAAAAGGAAGCAAAATGGGGGTGAGAGTAGGACACGTGCCCTGCAAACAAATGTGGATAGGGAAATAATTTAAAATCACATAAAAAAAATGGAGGAGGTGGTGGATGTGGAGTAGGAGGTTGCGTAGGTCCATGACCGTGGCGGTGTAGGTGGAAGTGGCGGTGGAGGAGGAGGAGGTAACCAACACTGTTTTTTGTTTGTTTGGCTCTTTTTTCTAATTGGGGTAGCCCCCAAAATACTGAGACATATTGAAAAAAACAAGTATACCAATGGCTGTGTGAGGCCGGTCTAAATGTCTATTCTGCACAAGGTACAGACAAGTCTTGTGGGATCCATGCCTGTTTCATTTTAATAAACGTTAGCTTGTCCACGTTGGCTGTGCACAGACGGCTGCGCTTGTCTGTGATAACGCCCCCTGCCATGCTAAACACACTTTCAGACAATACACTGGTTGCAGGGCAGGCCAGCACCTCCAAGGCATAAAGGGCAAGCTCAGGCCATGCGCCCCAGAAGTTGAATGGGGCAGACCCATCAGTCAGTACGTGTAGGCTTGTGCACACATACTGTTCCACCATGTTGCTGAAATGCTGCCTCCTGCTAAGACGTTGCCTATCAGCTGGTGGTGCTGTTTGTTGTGGCGTGCTGCTGACAAAGCTTTTCCACATTTCGGCCATGCTAACCCTGCCTCCTGAGGTGCTGGGGGTGCCACAACTGCGTTGGCAATCTCTTCCTCCTCCTCCGCCTTGTGCTTCCACTGAGCCCCCTGTGTCATTTGGGAATGCCCTCAGCGGCGCTTCTACCAGTGTGCGCTTGTTGTCGCGCATCTTCCGATCACGCTCCAGTGAGGGAATTAAGGACAGCACGTTGTCCTTTTAACGGGGATCCAGCAGGGTGGCCACCCAGTTATCAGGACAAGTTACAATGTGGGCAACTCGGCTGTCGTTGAGCAGGCACTGCAGCATGTAGTCACTCATGTGTGCCAGGCTGCCCAGAGGCAAAGACAAGCTGTCCTCTGTGGGAGGTGTATAATCTGTGTCCTCCGTATCCTTCCAGCCATGATCCAGTGATGCCTAGGAGCTGCGTTGGGTGCCACCCTGCTGTGAACATGGTTCCTCCTCTTCCTCATCCTCCAGAACTGTGCCCTGGTTTGAAAATGTTTTACCTGGCCTATGCTGGTGCAGGAACCCACCCTCCGAGCCACTTGTGAATGACTGGCCTGATAACCGTGGAAATGGCCCCTCTTCCTCCTCCTCTTCCTCCTGTGCCACATCCTCTTCCATCATCGCCCGGAGTGTTTTTTTCAAGGAGACATAGAAGTGGGATAGTAACGCTGAGAACAGTGTCATCGACACTGGCCATGTTGGTGGAGTACTCGAAACACCGCAATATGGTACACAGGTCTCGCATGGAGGCCCACTCTTTGGTGGTGAAGTGCTGCTGTTCCGCAGAGCAACTGACCCGTGCATACTGCAGCTGAAACTCCACTATTGCCTGCTGCTGCTGGCACAGTCTCTCCAGCATGTGCAAGGTGGAGTTCCACCTTGTGGGCACGTCGCATAGGAGGCTGTGAGGCCGAAGTTCCGCTGCAGCGGGAAGTTTTTTAGAAATTTCTGCACCACCAAATTCAGCACATGCGCCAGGCAAGGGATGTGCGTCAAACCGGCTAGGCCCAGAGCTGCTACGAGATTTCGCCCATTATCGCACACCACCAAGCTGGGCTTGAGGCTCAGGGGCAACAACCACTCATCGGTCTGTTGTTCAATGCCCCTCCACAGCTGCTGCGCAGTGTGGGGTTTATCCCCCAAATATATCAGTTTTAAAAGAGCCTGCTGTCGTTTCCCCCTGGATGTGCTGAAGTTGGTGGTGAAGGTGTTATGCTGAGTGGATGAGGAGGTGGTAGAGGAGGAGGAATCGCAGTAGGAGGAGGAGGCAACAGGAGGCAAAGAGAAATGCCCTGCAATCCTCGGTGGCGGAAGGACATGCGCCAAACAGCTAGCCGCCTCAGGCCCACCCACCACTACATTTGCCCAGTGTGCAGTTAGCGAGATATAGCGTCCCTGCCCGTGCTTACTGGTCCACGTATCAGTGGTTATGTGGACCTTGCCACAGATGGCGTTGCGTAGTGCACACTTGATCTTGTCCCCGACTTGTTTGTGCAGGGAAGGGATGGCTCGCCTGGAAAAATTGTGGCGGCTGGGAACCACGTACTGTGGGACAGCCCCCACCATCAGGTTTTTAAAATTGTCCGTGTCCACCAGACGGAATGACAGCATTTCAAAGGCCAGGAATTTTGAAATGCTGGCATTCAGGGCCAGGGATCGCGGGTGGGTAGGGGGTACTTCCTCTTTCTCTCCAGTGTTTGGGAGATGGAGAGCTGTAAGCTTCCATGGGACCGTGTGGAAATGCTTGGGGATGGTGGAGGACATGGTGGCGTTGCTGTCACATCGTCTGTTTGCTGGGTGGCAGGTGACACTGGCACTGTAGAGGTGGAGGAAGAGGCAGAGGCAGCAGCAGAAGAGGAAGCAGGAGGAGGCCGAGACCTTTCTTGGATTTTGAGGTGCTTATTCCACTGCTGCTCGTGCCTTGCACGTAGATGCCTGGTCATGCAGGTTGTGCTCAGGTTTAGAACATTTATGCCTCAATTCAGGCTCTCATTGCACAGCGTGCAAACCACTCGTGTCTTGTCGTCAGCACATTGTCTGAAGAATTGCCACGCCGGGGAATGCCTTTGGTGTGCTAGGTCCCTGGGTGTGGTGGGTAGTAGCAGGCGTACTGTCTAGGGGGCGGTCGCTCCGCTTTTGTAACCTGCCTCCTCTTTTGCTGTGCTGGTGCCTCTGTGCGACCACCACCTCTTCCTCCAAACTGCACACGTCACTCGCATGACCTTCATTCCATGTGGGGTCTAGAACCTCATCATCCTCCTGCACATCACCTTCCACCCACCCTTCACCACTGCCCTCCTTGTCAGTCTGCACACTGTGGAAAGCCACAGCAGTTGGCACCTGTGTTTCGTCATCATCAGAGACGTGCTGCGGTGGTGTTTCCATGTCCTCATCCTGCAACAGAAGTGGTTGGGCATCGGTGCACTCAATGTCTTCCACTTCTGGGGCAGGGCTATGTGGATGACCCACGGAAAGCACACCAGGAGAGTCATCAAAAAGCATAAGAGACTGCTGCATGACTTGGGGCTCAGACTGCTTGGCTGATTTACAAGGGGCTGAGGTGAAAGACAGATGGCCATGGGGTTCAGGTGCCAACTCTGAACTTTCATCCAGGGACCGGGTGGGAGACAATGTGAAGGAATTGGAGGCATCGTCAGCCACCCAATCTACTATCGCCTGTACTTGTTCTGGCCTCACCATTTGTTGAGCGGCATTCGGGCCTACCATATAACATTGAAGGTTCTGTCGGCTACTCGCACCTGGGGAAGGTGATTCACTTGTGCGTGTAGCTGGCACAAATAGACCACGTCCTCTCCTTGCAACAGGAACTTCACCAACACCACCAACACCGGCAGCACCACGACCATGACCCTTATTTGACGCTCTCCTCATTCTGGACGTAAATGTACTATGTAGCACTATTTATTTATAAAAAAAAAAATATTCTTTTTTTTTTTTTTTTGGAAAACAGCAATGTAGACGCACTTTTTATTTTTGTGCAAGAAATGCACCGCTCACACCAGCACCAGGAACCTCTCCCTACACCGGTATGAGATGATTTTAGAACAATAATCTGTCCCTCACAGGAGCAGCAGGAACCTCTCCCTCTAGCACTATGAGATGATTTTAGAACAATAATCTGTCCCTCACAGGAGCAGCAGGAACCTCTCCCTATAGCACTATGAGATGATTTTAGAACAATAATCTGTCCCTCACAGGAGCCGCAGGAACCTCTCCCTCTAGCACTATGAGATGATTTTAGAACAATAATCTGTCCCTCACACCAGATGGCCATGGGGTTCAGGTGCCAACTCTGAACTTTCATCAAGGGACCGGGTGGGAGACAATGTGAAGGAATTGGAGGCATTGTCAGCCACCCAATCTACTATCGCCTGTACTTGTTCTGGCCTCACCATTTGTTGAGCGGCATTCGGGCCTACCATATAACGTTGAAGGTTCTGTCAGCTACTTGCACCTGGGGAAGGTGATTCACTTGTGCGTGTAGCTGGCACAAATAGACCACGTCCTCTCCTTGCAACAGGAACTTCACCAACACCACCAACACCAGCAGCACCACGACCACGACCCTTATTTGACGCTCTCCTCATTCTGGACGCAAATGTACTATGCAGCACTATTTATTTATACAAAAAAAAATTATTCTTTTTTTTTTGGAAAACAGCAATGTAGACGCACTTTTTATTTTTGTGCAACAAATGCATCGCTCGCACCAGCAGCAGGAACCTCTCCCTACACCAGTATGAGATGATTTTAGAACAATAATCTGTCCCTCACAGGAGCAGCAGGAACCTCTCCCTCTAGCACTATGAGATGATTTTAGAACAATAATCTGTCCCTCACAGGAGCAGCAGGAACCTCTCCCTATAGCACTATGAGATAATTTTAGAACAATAATCTGTCCCTCACACCAGCAGCAGGAACCTCTCCCTGAAGCACTATGATGAGATGATTTTAGAACAATAATCTGTTCCTCACAGGAGCAGCAGAAACCTCTCCCTATAGCACTATGAGATGATTTTAGAATAATAATCTGTCCCTCACAGGAGCATCAGGAACCTCTCCCTATAGCACTATGAGATGATTTTAGAACAATAATCTGTCCGTCACAAGAGCAGCAGGAACCTCTCCCTATAGCACTATGAGATGATTTTAGAACAATAATCTGTCTCTCACAGCACCAGTAAACTGCACCTAGTCCAATATCAGATGGTTTTAGAACGCTAATCTTTCACCTCACAGCACCGTCAGGAACCTGTCTGTAATGCAGGATGAGATGATATTAGATCAGTAATCTATCCCTCACAGCACTAGCAAACTGTACTTAGTCCAGTACCAGATGGTTTTAGAACGCTAAGCTTTCCCCTCACAGCACCGCCAGGAACCTGTCTGTAATGCAGGATGAGATCATATTAGATCGGTAATCTATCCCTCACAGCGCCGGCAGCATGCTCTCCCTACACTAGCCTGAGAGGATGTGACACGCGGCATACGTGACTCCAACTCATATAGAGGCTGGGTCACATGATGCACTGGCCAATCACAGCCATGCCAATAGTAGGCATGGTTGTGATGGCTTCTAAGGGCAAACAAGTGAAACGCTTGTTGATTGGCTGCCCTGCAGCTATTAAACAGGCGCCAAAAATAGTCTGGGTCACATGATGCACTGGCCAATCACAGCCATGCCATTAGTAGGCATGGCTGTGATGGCTTCTAGGGGCAAACAAGTGAAACGCTTGTTGATTGGCTGCCCTGCAGCTATAGAAAAGGCGCGAAAAATACCCGAATACCTAACCCGGACTTTTTTTTAAATGTTCGGGTTTGGGGCACGGACACCCCAAAGTCCGGTACGAACCCAAACTTTACAGTCCGGGTTCGCTCAACTCTAGTGATGGGTCATGGTAATGGCAAGAACTATACAGCTAAAATGTTATATATTGTAAGGGATCAGAGGGATGAACAGTCAGCTCAGAGACAGTCCAGTAAAAGTAAAATTAGCTTTATTCAGCAAAAAGGGAAAATTGAACAGAAGAAATAACAGGCTTGTCTTGAAACACAGTTGCACACAAGGATACAGTTCAAAGTTTGGCAGCATACAGGCAATAGTTCATGGTTCTAATCAGAGCTACAGTCTTTTAGGCTCCATTTACACGGGACGCTATTTCAACCTCCCCATAACGATTTTTTTGACAGCTAGAAGCCGGTGTCTAAAATGGCCGTTTTGCATGCCGTGTTTAGAGGCGTTTTGCCGCGTCCGCGTCCAGGAGTGTTTGAAAAAAATATATAAAAGTGATATATATATATATATATATATTTTTTTTAATGGAAACGCCAGTAAACGAAACGGTCCTATACGCGAGTTACCGCGTTTAGGCGTGTTTACAAGGTGTTTCAAATGCCTCTGAACTGTCGCCTGAACCCATTTTTTTTGCGTTCCAAAAAAAGCCTTAAAACTCAACTGCCTGGAAACTACCTTAAACGACCCTGTGCAAATGTACTGATAAGATAACATAGAGGAAAGTTCAGGGGCAGCTAAAAAAAATGCCCAAATGCCTCTAAACATCCATTTACCAGCAGCAGTGTAAATGAGGCCTTATATGGTTAATCTCACCCAGCAGGTACACAATGCAGAAATGAATCCTTTCACACAGCGTGCTGCTGTGTTTCTCACTCCTAGGAAAACAGCTCCACTGACTTTTCCAGAACACCTAATTAACAGGTTCCGGACCCGGCTCGCGTACATTTACTGCTACAGAGTGGCAGCATAGCACGAATCGCCGTCTATAAACTGTGATCTGCACACGCGCAGCCAGGGGGCGAGTGCTCGCCGGCGTGCTCTCGTGCCCGCCGCACGCTCCCTAAGCAGGGCCGCGGGTAGGGCGGACTTTATGTCCGCCGGCGACCCGTGATCGTCTGTTGGAGAAAAAAAGCGAGGAACTGCCGATGTAAACACGGCGGTTCCCCGCTGTGTCAGGTTCAGAGGCTAATTTAATGCAGGTAAGGCATCGGTAAAAACTGATGAATAAATTTGTTTATTTTTTTTTTTTTGGACATGTATTATAGCAAAAAGTAACAAATATTGTTTTTTTTTTCAAAATTGTCTCTCTTTTTTTGTTTATAGCGGTCATCAGAAGGGACACAGAGGTGATTAAATACCACCAAACGAAAGCTCTATTTGTGGGGAAAAAAAGGACGCCAATTTTATTTGGGTACAATGTCACACAACCACGCAATTGTCAGTTAAAGCGACACCGTGCCGAATCGCAAAAAGTGCTCTGGTCCTAATGTGGGAAATCCTTCCGAGGCTGAAGTGGTTAATAAGCAGGTCTGAAGGGGAAGAACCTGCCCTACTCAATTAACCCCTTATGGACCCAGCCCCAGGCTGACTCCCTACATATCCCCCCCAGGCCCCGGACTGGGACAAATAGTAGAAGGAGGCAAGTAGGCGCAAGGCCAGGCGACGGGTCTACATGGGTAGAGGTATCCAGGGTAAAAGACTGCAGATCGGCAGCTCTTCTAGAGGTTAGCCAAGCCACAACACTAGAATACAAGAAAGAGAGAAGGCGCACCCGGACCCGGACTTTTCAAAAAAAGTCCGGGTTCGGGTCCGGGGTTCTGGTATTTTACACGTGTTGAGAAGCTGCCAAGGGCAGCCAATCAACAAGTGTTTCACTGGTTTTCCCTAGAAGCCATCACAGCCATGCCTACTAATGGCATGGCTGTGATTGGCCAGTGCACCATGTGACCCAGCCTCTATGTGGGGCTGGAGTCACCGTGCTGCATGTCATATGCTCTCAGGATAGTTTAGGGAGAGGATGCTGCTGGCTCTGTTAGGGACAGATTGCAGAACATCTCATCCTGCATTACCGAGGACTAGGGAGAGATACTAGTACTGCTGTTTTGAGGGAGGGAGAGATACTAGTACTGGTGCTTTGAGAGACAGATTTCACACTTCACCCTGCTGCACAGAACGATCTGACTGGACTAGGGAGAGATACTAGTAAACTTTAACTTTAACTAAAACCGGGAGAACCCATATTCGGGTTTTAGTTAAAGTTTAACACACAGTTTCCAGATGATTGTAGAACAGTAGTATGGGTTCTCCCGATTTTAGTTAAAGTTTAATACACAGTTTCCAGATGATTGCAGAACAGTGATATGGGTTCTCCCGGCTTATTTATACTTTTTTTCACACAGTTTGAAGATGATTTTAGAACAGTGATATGGCTTCTACCGTTAATTAATACTTTTCAGACACAGTTGAAGATGGTCCACATCCACCTCCATTTTTGATTTTTTAAAAAAAAGCTTTTAATTATTTCCCTGTCCCCATTTCTTTGTAGGGCACTTGTCCCACCCTTAGCCCCATTTCCTTCCTTTTGCAGACCTCTAGGACTTTCCAGGACTTTTTTACAGCCATTTTTGTGCCTAAAAGTTCGGGTCCCCATTGATTTCAATGGGGTTCGGGGTCCGGGACAAAATTCGGGTTCTGTCCGGACCCGAACCCGGACTTTGTCCCGAAGTTCGGCCGAACCAGCAGAACCCGAACTTCCAGAAGTTCGCTCAACTCTACTGTCTAACCTTGGCAGATCGGTTGTACACATTACTCTGGGCATTTTGCACAGCCTGCAAATGTTCCTGAACTAGAAGCATAATTTTTGTGATTCAATCCTGCATTTGTGCACGGCCGGCGCTACCACTAGGCAAAGTAGGTGTCCGCCTTGGGCGCACTACCACCTAGGGTGCAGCCATGGCCTCTGTCCGGTGAGCTCGGCTCTCCTCTCCTGGTCACTGTGAGCCCCGTTCAGTGCCGGCTGTCCCAGGAACCCATCCACTGCAGGTGCCGCCAATCCCCCGATGTGTCTCACTGAGCTCCCCCCTGTGACATCTCCTTCTCACAGTAATATCTCACAGCGCCGTTCCAGGACTCAACTCAGTGGAGATGGGGACATTGGGAAAGGTGCAGCGGCTGTTTGCTGACCGGCTGGCGGGGTACACCACGGATCGGCTGGATGGCATTGGCGGGGACTCCAAATCAATACCGCCCGCTGCAGAGGAGAGCCCTGATGAGATGGACAATGAAGGATGGATCCTCCAATCTACATTGAGTTGGGGGGGGGGGGACAGTGGAGTGTGAGTAGTGCAGGAGGTAGCGGGAATCAGGTAGGTCAGTGTATGTGTGCGTCAGGTCAGTATAGTGAGCCCTGAACTCCCCTGTTTTGCACCGGAGGGAGAAATACAACACCCTTCTTCCTAAAGGAGCACACTACCCACCCCTGTTTCCGGATGTGCTTTCAGCAACAGTTCTTCCTGACCTTCAGGGTCCCACTAATCTCTTCATCTTCCTTTCCACCTCCCCCAGACCTACTCTCCCAGGACTGTAGGGGGGCCTACTTCTACACCCACTGTCAGGGACTGACCTCCATCCAGCACTCTCTGCTTTTTAAGTTCTCAAATACTTGTACAGTTACCCTCGGCAACCAACTTCCCAAAAACACACAATTCAAAATTGTCAGTACCAGGAACTCTTGTCCCATCACTTGCTAGAACAGTGTCTGAGGAGGGACCACATACAGGCGAGCGGTTACTCCCTTCAGGACCTTCCCACAGGTTCACATCGCCCCCTGTTGTCCAACACTCCATCAGCAACTGTTCTTGCAACAAGCATTTTTCAACACATTTTTTTCCCTTCATGCATTGTGTACAAGATTTCTGCTGTGCGTTTACACTCGCTCAGACCTTCAGTCATGAGAGGGTTAATTTTTGCAACAGCCAATGCACCTTGGCCTATAAGCTGTTCTGCAGATACCTCTCCTGGCACAGCAGCCATAGTGTCCCCCTTTAGCCACAGAAATTTCATCCAGCATGGTTATTAGTCTCCTGGCCCAATCATCCCAATAGGCTTTGCTCTGTTGCACTACATCCTCCCAATGAGACATAGACAGACCAAGAGGCTCAATAGCATCTGAAACACTGCTCTTGTTAGTTGTACACATTTTAATAACATCATGACATTATCAGCAATGTTAGAAATACATTTCTCATTAAAGGATAAGCTGGTACTTGAATCTGTTAGAGCGGCACCACAGTTTTAACATCTCCATGCTGTAAGCTTGCAGGGTGATTAGACTGAAGTGGTCAGGGGAGAGCTGGGCCGGGGGGCAGGGTGGCAATTGCCCCCCAGGCCACCCGAACTTACATTCAAAATGGCCGACGGCCGCTGCCCGCTCACACTTTTTTTATTCTTATGGAGGAAGGAAGTAGGGGCCAGGGGCGCAGCCACCAACTAACTGCAGGCAAAGGGGGAGCCCAGGGTCGGCCCTACCATGGATTCCGCTGGGCCCACTGGGCTGCCTCGGGGGGGCGCCACTGGATTACACAGAGCGGGGATCTCCCTCTTGTAAAGTCCTACCTCCTGGACCAGCTTCTATAATAGACAGCACACTGGTGATGTCTATCATAGGAGGCGGGACTTCATATGACAGCAGCCGCGCCAGGTAAGTGGGAGATCCCCACTCTGTGTAATCTGGCGGCTCTCCTCTCTCTGCATTGCAGGCTGCATGGCACTGGTGAGGCTGCATTGATGGGCACTGATCAGGCTGTGCTTATGGGCACTGGTGAGGCTGCATTGATGGGCACTGATCGGGCTGCATTGATGGGCACTGATCACAGTGGTGGTAGAGCTCGATTAATTTTGCAGGAAGTCCTGTGCAAAAAAACGGTCGCTCATTATGCCTGCAAGACAGAAGACAAAGCATCATGCAACTTCACCCAGCATACCCCTATAAAAGCCCCACCAAATCTAGGCCCCAAGCCAAGCAGTATTAGGCTTGCTGCATCATCCATTTAATCCAGGACACATATAGATTATACAGGTTCAGAGGCTAATTTAATGCAGGTAAGGCACCAAGTGAGTTTAACCACTTCCCGCCGGGTGGACGTCCATGGACGTCCTAGACTTTGAGTGGTAATATCTGAATGGTGCCAGCAGCTAGAGGCACCATTCAGATATCATTTTTTACAGCTGGCGATTTTGTACACCCCAAGAACGATCATAGCGGCAGTTCAGCCGCTTGATCGTTCTTGTAGGCAGCGGGAGGGGACGTCCCCCCCCTCCCGCCGCCATTCGGTGCTTCTCCCGTGCCGCCCGTACGATCGGCGGCAGGGAGAAGAGATCCGTCGCCGCTGGAGTGTCGTCAGGGAGATGACTGATGACCATCTGGTCACCAGTCATCTCTATGACCCTCGGAGGACCGGGCGCGATGTTATGACGTCACGCCCGGCCCGGCTTTTGTAAACAAAGCCGTGATCACGGCTGGAAAGGCTGGGATCGGAATTTTTTTTTCTGATCTCAGTCTTT
>BLSH010385598.1:1465291-1479989 GCA_018402905.1 Glandirana rugosa | reverse complement strand
ACACTTTTGTCGCACAGTCTAAGTCGCTCTCGGCTCTCAAGAGACGAATTAGATTGTCGACAATTTGAACCGGCCGACGGGCCCTATAAACAAAGATGAATCTTACTTCTTTTCATTGTTTGTTACATAGAAGAAGAAAGTTTCGTTAATAGAGGCCCGACAATAGTCCTTTCAAATTGGTAAATTGGTGAAGGGCTGGCGGCATACGTCTTACTGCCGGCCCTTCACCGACTCATTAGATACTGCAGGAGTCCTATTGTTCGGCGGCGCACGGGCCTCCCCCGCGCGTAGCGCCGCTAGCCACCACACCCCCCAGTCAGACTGGGGGGCGTTACGACTAATAAACGGCTTTCCTGTATTACACTGTGACCAGCCGTGATTGGTCACATGGTAAAGTGCTTCGGATCGAAGCACTTTACCGAGATCAGCATTGCGGGGGGTCAGACTGACCCCCCACACCACCGATCGCCGCGATGCGCGCCCCCTCCGGGCACGCGGCGGCTTGTTATCCTGAGGACGTCATAGATTACTCAGCCACTTCCCGGCCGTCATTCTGCATACGGCGGTCGGGAAGTGGTTAAATGGTTAAACTTTCCTGATAACAGCCCGGAGATAATTGCTTTGAAAGAAGAAGATACATTGTTTGTTACTTTTCTTCATTCTAAGTAGAAACAAATATCCCGGGCAGCCGGCCAAGTTTAACAGCTGTTAGATTAAGCAGAGAACTCTCGGCTCTCGCTGAATCTGACACGCTGTTTTCACATGGGAAGAGCAGGAACGGCAGTCACTCGCCAGGACGCGATTTCTGGTCGCCATGGCGACCTGGCGCCCGGGGTTTGTCGAGGCCTGCCTATAGATATGTTTCCTACTGAAACAGCCAAGATTCTATCTATGGCCGGCTTTACACTTGCATAGGCTTTTATATAGGAGTGCAAATCCTGTTTGAAGCAAACACCATTTTATCCACACAAGCTGTTGGGCACTCCATGACACTGTGCCTTAGGACCCAGCGCATTACCTAATACTTTACACCTGACTCTTCCCATAATGTAATGCTTGGCTTGTGAGTAAACCAATCACCAGGACCCGAACACTCTCATATGGTGCTGGGTAAGTGCTTGTTGAGCCCTCAAGATGGCCATGCACAGCTCAAACTTGAGCTGTGCTTGGCCTGTTGGCACCACCTAGCTCGAGTATTGTAGCCGCAGAAGAGATTCATTCATTCACGCTGTTTAACTGTTCAGTAAAAACAAACACACTTGCACGTGTGGCGCAACACAACACCAATCTGTGAATGCTCTGAGCACGGTTATATTTTTCCCTGTACAAGCAACGCTTAAATTTGCTTTAAGTGGGTTACTGTAATGGTAAAATAATTCATGTAGAAATAGCTGCATTTTCTTTTTACAGGATTTGGGAGATGTACAGTTTGTTTTATTTTCTTTAGCATCTTTAAGTTTGTATGTAGAGTGCACATCCCTTGTGTAATTATTTTACTATTTCACGTAGACAGTTTTCAGAGTTTGAGGTACGTACACATATGTGGAGGGGGATTAGGTTAGGTCAAGGCAAAAATAAGTACATTCTGTCTTTATATTGCTTTTTTTTTTGCCCTACCCTAACCCACCACCCCCCTCCACGGAGGCGTACTTGCCTCATACCAATGGCTGTGGCCTCTGGTTATTTTGTTTACAGGCCGTCACAATATATGCATATTAGAGCCCTATAGACTCTATGGAGCTAGGTTCTGAGGCCGTTGAAGAGAAACTTTGCCATAGAGGTCTGTGGGGCTGTAATGTGCAGGCGCGCACGTAAACAAACACCAGAGGCCAAAGTCATTGGATTTAGGTAGGTATGCAGCTGTGGAAGAGGAAAGTGGGGTAGGTTAGGTCAGGGTACAAGGGCAAACGGTTAAGCTTGGCCATACATGGATTGAAATTCAGCCACTTCAGCAGGAACCGGCTGAATTTCAATCCATGTATGACAGTTTAACTTCTCATGAATGGCAACAATCAAATGGCTTCTCACAAACAGGACTGTTAAAATGTCAGTTTGATCAGTTCTGCAGTCAGTAACCTGCAGCCCTGATCCGTGTATTGTGACGGTGGGGAGGCAGAAGAGTCTCCCTGCTGTCAGAATACAATGACACAGCAGGGAGCATTCCTGCATCCACACTGAATGTGTTGAAGAGGGAATCAGTTGAGCCAGTCGGCTGAATGAAAGGAACTAAACCATGTATGGGCAGCTTAATGTGGTAGCAAACCTCAGCATTTAAAAAAAAAAAAAAATCCCCTGCAAGGCAATGTCATAATGTGCTAGCATGCATTGCATGCCTTCAAATGAAGCTCTCCAGCCTGACAGGGCTTCCATCTTTACACAGTTTTCCAGGTTCGCGGGGAGTTGCTGGACCATGATGACATCACTCCTGTGCATGCACCAATGACGTCACCGGCTGCATGCAGTGTGAATATCTCCTAAACACCCTAAGTTTCGGAGATGTTCACTGTACCTAATGGTAAGCCTTCTCACAAACAGAGCTTTCTTTTGGTGGTATTTGGTCACCTGCGTCATTTCTGATCACCGCTATAGAGAAAAAATATATATTTATTTCTTACCTTTTGCTAAAATACAAATCCAAAAAAAAATGTTTTTTTTTTTTTTTCCTCATTGGTTTTGGCCGATTTATATTCTAACTCGTATATTTGGTAAAAAAAAAACCCCGCAATCGGCATATATTGACTGGTTTGCGCAAAAGTTGCCACGTTTACGAATGATGAGAATGAATTTATGGGGTATTTATGTTTGTATTTTTTGCTAGTAATGACGGCAATCCTTTTTTATGGGGATTGCGATATTGCAGCGGACATGTTGGACCATTTTGACACTTTTTTTTTGGGACCATTGGCATTTATACAGCGATCAGTGCACTAATTACTGTATAAATGTCACTGGCAGGGAAGGGGTCAACCTGCAGGGGGTGCTGTAAGGGTTAACTGTGTTCCCTGTGTGTGTTACTAACTGTATGGGGGATGGGTTGAGTGGGGGAGGAGAGTGATTGTGGCTCCCATATACAGGGAGCCTACCATCACATTCCTTTCCCCTGTCAGAACGGAGATCCATGTGTTTTACATACACAGACCTCCATTCTGTCACTGCGGGGGAGCAATCAATCTGGTAGCCGACAGGCATCGAGTCCGCCCTACCTACTCCCTGGCTCCCCGGAACACAGTGAGCACGCCTCTGGCGGCGCGTGCTCATGATCCGCGTTCTCAGGTGACGGCGGTTTGCGATATGAAACCACTTTGCTGCCATCAGACGACAGCGGGCGGTCGGCAAGTGGTTTAACTGCACTTATCCTTATGTGAAGGAAGTTGTAGAAGTTAAACAAATTTTATTTATTTTTGTATCGTCGCAGAATGTTGGGGCCTATTCACACAGGAGAGATCCGACTTTCAGAGTGACTTGAGGCGACTTACAACACGACTCCATGCCAGGCGACTTTGCTGTGGCCAATCAGAGAAGGGAGGGAGGGGGTTGCCCTGAATAAATTACATTATTTTCACTGTGAAGTCGCTTCTATATAGATGGGGGATCTGACTTTTGAATTCTATGGGCACAAGTCGGATAGAAGTCGCCTTGAAGTAGTACAGGAACCTTTTCTGAAGTCGGAGCGTCTTCAGTAGTGTACATTTAGACGTCTCCCATTCACTTTAATGGGATTTCTTATGTCTAGCGACCTGGGGCGACTTGAGGCGACTCAAGTCGGATCGCAAGTCGCCCTTGTGTGAACCTGCCCTTACTGTTGCAAAACAATACCTTGAAGTTGTAATCTAGTGATCTGGGTTTGTTGCATTTAGTGAGTTCCCCAAATAGACGTGTGTGTGTGGTGCAGCACATTGCAGTCTGCATTCCTCCTGGGACACATGCCACCTCTGTAGGGGGTTGGGTGCTATCTGTGCCAGTTGTTGTTGCCGCAGGGAGGGAGCGGGACAAGTTATGTTTGTAGTGTGTGCTGGTTGTTATTCCCAGCTACGAGTTCAGTTTCAAAACAGTCTGCTCTTGTGAGCGGTAGTCTGTGTGGGAATTTGGCTGGCAAGATTGTTGTCAGGAGGCTTCACGTAATAGTGGCTGTTTGCTGAGAGGGCAGATTCCTGCACTTGGTGGAAAGGCTGAAAGTTGAGTACTAGCAGTTTGCTGATAGGGTGTCTGTAACGTTTTATTCTCTATATATTCTAGGTTGTTCTGTACTGACACAATATAGTAGGCTAAATGCTCTTATACATCAGTGTAACACTGTTGTAATGTACTGCTGCTCTCCTGTAAATCATTATGCAAAATGGGTCATTTTAGACTTAGTCTGAGAGTGCTTTATGCGTTGCAGCACATCACAACACACCATACTGCATCACTATGCATTGCTTTAACAAAAAAAAAGTATGCACCCTTTTGTGTATTAGGCATAGTCTACACTTGTGTTGATAGACACCTTAAAGCACCTGCTGCTTTAACATGCATTTTCTATGTGGTTTGAAGCTTTAATGAAATTGGCAAATGCCTGTGTAAGTTGGTTTTCAATTTGTTTTAAAGAAGTAAAAATAATGTGAAAGGGGAAGTGATGATGAGGAAGTCACCAGATTTAATGCATGTGGAGGAGGTGTTGGCGTGGTTTCTGGTAGTACATTCCCCCCCTCTTAGTAGTAGTATCTTCAGGGCCGGATTAACATAGGGGCTATTGGAGCTGCAGCTCCAGGCCCCTACCTCAAAATAGGCCCATGCCAGTAAGTCATTAATGCTGTTTAGCTCTGTGTGTGTGTACACCATTGTTATGTAAATTGAGGGCAGCAGGCGCTATTGTTGTGTAAATTAAGGGCGACAGCAGGTGCTATTGTTATGTAAATCACGGGCGGCAGCTGAGTTCCACAGAGTAGCACAGCATAGAGGCTGAGTCTTGTTCCTTCCCCACAGCTTTCACCCCCATAGCGCAAAATACAGCAAATGGCGCTAAATAGCGCCCAGGCAACAGATGGCACCCAAATCCTTACTCCAGTTAGGATCTGGAGAAGTGCTCATGGAAATCATGTTTAGCGCATGATATAATCACCTAAATTGTACTAAAATTTGCGGGATATTGTTTAAAGATAATCTGCTTTTAAACTGTGTGAAAAAGTGATTTCTACACTGAAATATCTTAAAAAGTCTGAGAAGAGTTAAATTCCCCATCTATTTACTCCTAGGTGCAGAGCACAGCTGAGCATGACCATCCATGGAGTAATTACAGGGCGCTATAGTAAATACCATAATGAGGGCTATGAGAGTTTTTTGGGAGTAAAAGTTGGAGCAATGCAGCCCAATGCAATCTTCAGCCATTCATTCTAATACAAATGTAACTTCCCCAAAGAAATCCTTTTCATGTTTAGATGAAATGTATCTTTCTCTCAAAGAATTTATCTTTGCAACAATGTTGCAATTTTGATAATTATTTTGTTTTTAAGATTGGTAGAATGTTCAATCTTTTCATGTTTTGTTAAAATATTATTTTTTTCTCTGTCACTTTCACTTGTTGATATCTAGCGCACAAAAATATTTCCCCAAACTCACACAGGTGTCTTTACAAACCAAAAACAATACCATTGCTTATGGAAATTTAAAATAAATCCCATTTGTTTTATTATTTATTCTTTCCAAATGATTTTAAAGAGGAAGTAAACCCTGATGGGTTTTTCTTCCTCTTTGTTACCCTGCAATTTAAAAGCATAATAGGCTAGTATGCATCGCATATTAGCCTATTATGTGTCACTTACCTGCATTGGAAGCCTGCTATGTCCCCGCTCCTGGCCACATCCATCTTCACCCCTCTTCCTTCTGGGGCCGCGATCTCCGGCTCTGTGACAGGCCAGAGCTGCGTGACGTCATTCCCGCTCATGGGCACAGGAGCTGCCAATCATGGCACGATCTCAGTCAAGAAGCGACACATCGGCACATGCAAGTACAGTGAGGTCAGGCACTGATGTGGATGAGAAGGCCTGGCTCGCAATCTCTGCTCTAATTCAGCCAAAAGATGTTCTATTGGGTTGATGTCAGGACTCTGCGCAGGCCAGTTAAGTTCCTCCACCCCAAACTCGTTCATCCATGTCTTTATGGACCTTGCTTTGTGCACTGGTGTGCAGTCATGTTGGGACAGGAAGGGGCCATCCCCAAACTGTTCCCACAATGTTGGGAGCATGAAAGGCCCACCAAAATCCTCAGCACCAGGCCCATGATGCTCTTAATCTGGCCCTGAGTATCTTCCTCACTGCTAGGTAGTAACGCTACCTAAAAAAGGAAAGCTAGATCTAATGCAGCTCTGCATAGTAGCCAATCGGCTTATAACTTCAGCTTGTTCAATTAACCCATTGAGATCCGCGCTATAGCCAAAGTACGGCTCTAGCGCGGATCTGAATTGCCAAGTGGACGTCCTGGCCCGCGATCCCCTGTCAGACCTGCAGAATGGGGAACCGCCGATGTAAACACGGCGGTTCTCCGTTCTGTTGAAGGGGACAAGACAGATCTACTGATCCTTGTCACTGGGATCAGTTAGATCTGTTATGTCCCGACCAGCCCCGCCCCCCCACAGTTAGAACACACCCAGGGAACACAGTTAACCCCTTCACTGCCCCCTGCAGGTTAACCCCTTCACTGCCAATGACATTTATACAGTAATCACTGGACATTTACATTTCTGATCGCTGTATAAATGTCAGTGGTCCCAAAAAGTGTCAATGTCTGACATGTCCGCCCCAGTCCCGATAAAAATTGCAGATTGCCGCCATTACTAGTAACAAATAATAAAAACTCCATAAATCAATTCCCATAGTTTGTAGACACGATCACTTTTGCGCAAACCAATCAATATACGCCGATTTTGTGTTTTTTTTATTTTTTATTTTTTTACCAAAAATATGTAGAAGAATATACAGTGGGTACGGAAAGTATTCAGACCCCCTTAAATTTTTCACTTTGTTATATTGCAGCCATTTGCTAAAATCATTTAAGTTCATTTATTTTCCTCATTAATGTACACACAGCACCCCATATTGACAGAAAAACACAGAATTGATGACTTTTTGCAGATCTATTAAAAAAGAAATAACTTAAATATCACATGGTCCTAAGTATTCAGACCCTTTGATCAGTATTTAGTAGAAGCACCCTTTTGATCTAATACAGCCTTGAGTCTTTTTGGGAAAGATGCAACAAGTTTTTCACACCTGGATTTGGGGATCCTCTGCCATTCCTCCTTGCAGATCCTCTCCAGTCCCGTCAGGTTGGATGGTGGACAGCCATTTTTAGGTCTCTCCAGAGATGCTCAATTGGGTTTAAGTCAGGGCTCTGGCTGGGCCATTCAAGAACAGTCACGGAGTTGTTGTGAAGCCACACCTTCGTTAT
The DNA here is from genome assembly GCA_018402905.1 of Glandirana rugosa. NCBI lineage: Eukaryota > Metazoa > Chordata > Amphibia > Anura > Ranidae > Glandirana > Glandirana rugosa. The sequence continues at coordinate 1,472,564 of BLSH010385598.1, read as the reverse complement.
TTTAGCTGTGTGCTTGTGTACGGTGCTGTGTGTACATTAACCAGTTCCACACTGCCCACCGTCTATTTACGGCGGCAGTGTGGACGCTGGGTGCGAATTGGCGTAAAAAAGCGGCGATCTGCAAGGCAAAGAACGAGGAACTGCCGATGTAAACACCGCAGTTCCCCGCTCTGTTCGTGGGGGCATGGGAGATCTACTGATCCCTGTCACTGGGATCAGTTGATCTCTCATGCACATGTTAGCCCAGCCCCCTCATAGTTAGAACACACCCAGGAAACACAGTTAACCCCAAGCTCTCCCCCTGCAGGTTAACCCCTTCACTGCCAATGACATTTATACAGTAACCAGTGGACATTTAAATTTCTGATCCCTGTATAAATGTCATTCGTCCCAAAAAAGTGTCAAAAATGTCTGACATGTCCGCTGCAATATCGCAGTACCGCTAAAAAACGCAGATCGTCGTCATTACTAGTAAAAAATAAAAACCCCAGAAATGAATTCTCCCCATCCGTAAACGCGACCACTTTTGCGCAAACCAATCAAACGCAGATTGCGATTTAATTTTTTTTTTTTTTATCACAAATATGAGGAAGAATATAAAAATTTTGCAAAATGGTCGCTCTTCTTTTGTTTATGGCGGTGATCAGAAATGACGCAGAGGCGATGAAATACCACCAAAAGAAAGCTCTATTTGTGGGGAAAAAAAGGACGCAAATTTTGTTTGGGTACAACATCGCACGACCGCGCAATTGTCAGTTAAAGCAATGCAGTGCCGAATCGCAAAAAGTGCTCTGGTCCTAACCTGGGAAATTCTTCCGGGGCTGAAGTGGTTAATGAGGGGAAAAAAATGAATTTAAATGATTTTAGCAAATGGCTGCAATATAACAGAGTGAAAAATTTAAGGCGGTCTGAATACTTTCCGTACCCACTGTATATCGGCCAAAACTGATGAATATTTTTTTTTTTTTTTTGGATATGTATCACAGCAAAAGGTAAAAAATATTGTTCTTTTTTCAAAATCATCGCTCTTTGTTTGTTTATAGCGGCGATCAAAAATGACGCAGAGGTGATCAAATACCACCAAAAGAAAGCTCTATTTGTGGGAAAAATTATATAAATTTAGTTTGGGTACAACGTCGCACGACCGCGCAATTCTCATTCAAAATGCGACAGTGCTGAAAGCCAAAAATTGGACTGGGCAGGAGGTGGGGTTTAAGTGCCCAGTAAGCAAGTGGTTAATCTTTGACAAAAAAAAAAAAAAAAAACTGGAAGCGGATTGGTTTCCCTGTAGAGCTGCACCAGATGTTGCACACTCCAGTTTTAGTAAATCAACCCCACAATGCCTGGGATTTTGTGAACTACGCTAATTTCAGCTGCTCCTCTTCCGGTGAACAGAACAGTTTGTATGAGCTTTTTCTGCAAGTTGGATTTCCTGATAGCATATCCCCAAGTATAACCGACTTGTAATATAAAGCAAACTTTAACTGAGCTTTGCCTCTGGTAGTTATACTCCTTTCTACTCCTTTCATGCCCTGCTGAATGTATCTAGTCTTAAGCAGAGAGTACACACGGGTCGAATGTTGGGCGGCATTGGCCAGTTCAATAGAAACTGTCCGACATTCTGCCCGTGTGTATGACAGGCGGTCTGACAGAAGAGGCATGACCGAAAAAGGTCTGCTGACCCGGCTCCCTATCAGCGCTCTCAGCCAATGGCTGAGCGCTGACCAGAGTGTAGGGTTGGATTGGCTGAGAGTGCTGGCTGGAGTGTTCTGGCAGGGGTGCTGTCCTCCTGTCAAAACACAATAGAACACCAGGGGAGATCGCTGTACGAACATCCTTTTTTTTTTTTTTTTTTTTTTTTTAGTTCAACATGCTGGGTTGAGCAAAAAAATAGTAGTGTGCACGAGGCTTTAGTGTCCACTTTCTGCAAATTTGGCTAAAATCCATTGCACAGTACATCATATTTTAAGGTAATAATATCCTGGTAGGAAATGTATTCACTACACTGGCATCTTAGGTACTCAGTATGCAGTGGTGGACATGGATTATATAGGACCTCTTCATAGGGGGGAGAAAAGTTTTGGGCCCACCTCAGTGTTCCTCAGTTTCCTTTCAAAGTTAGTGACTTTTAGCTAGTGTCAGTAATCATTGAGTCCCGGCTCACACTTGTGCAATGTGGGAGCAAGCGTGATTCCAGTAAGGGTTACCGCATCACATCTCACTGCGAACTGCTGGGGTTGTCAGTATAAAGTTAATGACACCCCCAATCGCAGATCACAGTGCGAACAGTGAAATCGGACCACATGGGTGTGAATACGGATGCGATCCAATTCCTGTGCGGACCAAAAAAAGGATCCTGCACCATTTTGGTGCAAATGCAATGTGATTTCAGCCATACAGTTTTGTATGGCTGAATTCGCATCACACAGACCTTGCATGTGATATGCACAACCATGCGGTGCGAATCACATATGATCAGGGTGGATTTGATTTAAATCAGTAGTAAAAAGGTTTGATTTAAATCGACTCAATTTAAATGATAATTTTTAAAGAGCCACTGTCATCTCTGTCCTGCAGCAGCTCCTCCTCTGACCCGCTGTTGACTCACTGACAGTCCCATTCACTTTAATGGGACGGCTGGTGATGCGGCAGTGGCACAACAAGGTGAGGGATGCGGCCGCATCAGGTGAGTGGATGCCAGCTAACAGGCGCTGCCATGATTGATCTGAAATGACAAGTGTCTCTTAATGTAAGGGCTTATTCTTGATGGTACCTAGTTAGAATCTTTAATATTTGCAAACAAAATGAAGGTTTCCTACTTAGAATAATAAGCTGTCTGGTTAGTAAAACAGTGATATCAGAACCAACTCAATCCTACAGTTTGTAGTGTATATAAATTTGCAAAACCATGGGAATATTCCTGAACTTTGTTTTATCTCTTGGTTACTGTGAAATTGTGTGAATGCATCAATGCAGCGCATGTTATGTCAGCTTGCAGAGCTTGGATTCGAGTTTACCAAAAATGTAAATATTGCAGAATATACAGCCTTAAGCTACAACTAAGCTCAATTTCATGCTAAATGATTAACCACTTCAGCCCCAGAAGGATTTGCCCCCTTAATGACCATTTTGCGATACAACACTGCATCGCTTTGACTTACAACTGCGTGGTCATGCGACGTTGTACACAAACAAACAAAATTGACGTCCTTTTTTTCCTCACAAATAGAGCTTTCTTTTGGTGGTATTTGATCACCTCTGTGGCTTTTATTTTAGAAAATTTTAGAATTTTTTTTTGCTATTCTACAGTATATAAAAAAACGAATTTATTCATCAGTTTAGGCCGATATATATTTTTCTACATCGTGTCTACAAACTATGGGAATAGATTTATGGCATCTTTTAATTAAAATAAATATATATACACATTGCATCGAACAGATCAGACACTTTTTTTTTTTTTTTTTTGGGGCCAATGACATTTATACAGTGATCAGAGCTTTAAATAGCCACTGATTACTGTATAAATTTCACTGGCAGGGAAGGGGTAAAACTCTAGGGGCGATCAAGGGGTTAACTGTGTTCCCTCAGTGTGTTCTGGGTGGGGGGCTCGGCTGGCAGGGACATGACAGATCTAAGGCCTGGTACACACGGTTCGACGGTCGTATGACCGAACGGACCAAATCGTATGTTGGCTGTTGTATCTAGCATACTGACATGCACTACATGATCGTACAACCAAGCTGAACGTAGTGTCGCATTATGAACGTATAAAGAGAAAGTTCAGGTGCATGTAATTAGTGTCTGGCCATTCCTGACTTCTGAGCATGCTTGCTTTGCACAATACAACTTGTTGGACCTACTTCTCTGTACACACGATACAACGGTCGTATGACCGCTTGTTGGTACTACCAAGTTTTCTAGTCTGCTCATACAACTTCTGTTGTATGACCATCGTACGTTGGCTGTTCTAATCGCGCGTACTAACAATCGATTTCGCATACAATGGTCGTTCGTACGACCTGTTGTATACAACCGTCGAACCGTGTGTACGAGGCTTAACTGTTCCAGATCACTGGCAACAGTAGATCAGTGTCATGTCCCCTGACAGAATGGGGATCTGCCTTGTTTACAAAGGCAGATCCCCGTTCTGCCTCTGTAGAAGGCGATCGCAGGTCGCCGGCGGACATCGAGTCTACCCCACCTGCGGGCACGCTCCCGATTTTTTGCTCGCTCGCAAATCATGCATGTGCGACTGACGTACCGTGATGGCTATTTGTGCAGCTGAGCCAACCTGCGGCGGCTGGTCAGCAAGTAGTTAATATATATTAACCACTTGCCGACCGCCGTTCGGCATCTGACGGCGGCAAAGTGGCTCGTTCCCGCAAAACGCCGTCATACGACGGCGGCTGCGGGAACGAGTTTAGTGAGCGCGCACGCCGCCGGAGGCGCGCCCGCGCGCTCACTGTGTTCGGGGGGGCCAGGGAGCGGGTGCGGCGGCTTCGATTGCCGCCGGCTACCCGCGATGCCCCCCCCTGAGCGGAGGAACGGAGGTCCGTGTATGTAAACACGGACCTCCGCTCTGTGAAGGGGGAAGGGATGTGATCACAGCCTTCCTGTATACGAAGGCTGTGACCACTTCCCTTCCCCAGATAGTGCAGTCCCCCTACAGTTAGAACACGCCCAGGGAACATATTTAGCCCTTAGAGCGCCCCCTGCAGGTTAACCCCTTCACTGCCAATGACATTCACACAGTAATCAGTGCATTTTTATAGCACTGATCGCTGTATAAATGCCAATGGTCCCAAGAAAGTGTCAAAATAGTCCATGTCCGCCCCAATATCGCAGTACCGCTAAAAATCGCAGATCGCCGCCATTACTAGTAAAAAAAAAAAAACCCCAAAAATGAATTCTCATCATCCGTAAACGCGACCAATTTTGCGCAAACCAATCAATAAACGCCGATTGCGATTTTTTTTTTTATCGCAAATATGAGGAAGAATATAAATCGGCCAAAAACGGTGAAAAAAAATGTTTTTTATATTTTTTTTTTTTTTTTGATTTGTATTTTAGCAAAAAGTAAGAAATTTGGTTTTTTTTGCAAAATTGTCGCTCTTCTTTTGTTTATAGCGGCGATCAGAAATGACGCAGAGGTGATCAAATACCACCAAAAGAAAGCTCTGTTTGTGGGAAAAAAAGAACGCAAATTTTGTTTGGGTACAACGTCGCACGACTGCGCAATTTTCAGTTAAAGCGACGCAGTGCCGAATCGCAAAAAGGGCTCCGGTCCTAAAGCTGGAAATCCTTCCGGGGCAGAAGTGGTTAAATAGAAAACTATCTTTAGATAGATTTTTCTCCAAAAGCATTTGATTTAATGCATCGCACAGGTGCCGTGTGACCACAGTAGCAATGCCGGCGCCGCGGACAGGAGGGGGAGATATCCGAGGCTCCGTGTGGCCCCATCGCTGGACCGGGAGACAGGCGAGTGTCTGTTTATTAAAAGTCAGCAGCTACACTTTTTGTAGCTGCTGATTTTTGATAAACATTCGGAAAGGGTGGAACTCTGCTTTAAGTGGTTAAGGAGCAATGCAACATTGTTGCCATACCATCACAGGACACTGCATTGGATGGGCTTTGCTGGCAGGATCAGCAGGTATTTGGGGGGGGGGTTTATGTGTTAAAATACCTAGCCTTTTTCTGTTTTGTGATCCTGGCAATCTTACCATACTTCTCACCCAGCTTCATGAACACAGTTTTGTGAAGAGCTAATAACTGGATCAAAACAGGCCTGCTGATTGGACAGGCCTGTTTTGTTTTTCATGCACAGAGTGAACAGAAGCGTTCATCACTGGGCCTACTCTAATCTTTACTTATCAGTGTGTTCAGGGATAGCACATATGCATGTAACAGAGCCTGATTGGATCCTAATGCTGGCCCTTCCTCTGTCCCATGTGCATTAGGTTGCTATCAGGGAAAATCTGGGCACATATACAAGTGGCAATAAGAATGTGAAATGTGTTTTTTTTGCAGCTGTGGTGTACTCCTGAGTTTGAGGCCCCATTCACACCTGGGCATTTTGTAGCTTGAAGCCTGAAGCTACAAAACGCTGGAGGGAAAAAAAAATCAATGATTCTCTATGGAGCTGGCTCACATCTCCAGTTAAAAACGCCTGAAGCTCAAGTTCTGGAGGTATTTTTGTAGCTTGATTTGGGCGTTTTTCAACTTTTTACATTGGTGACCTTTTGACCTGTACAAAATTGCGGTAAAAACGCGTGTATTTCTGCCTGCAAAACGTTTTGCCCAGGTGTGAATGCAGCCTAAAAGGCAAACGTGCTTGTCACCGTGCACATATGTGGTTACAAACTATGCATAGAAGGAGGATGGGAGGAGACCGGACGTAGCGTGAACTGCAGCCGTGGCGTCAGAGGAAGGAGGAAGTCATCCCGCGGCGCGGCGCGGCGCGGTGCTGAGCGGCGCGAGAAGCAGGTAGCCAGGAGTGGAGGAGGAAAGCGAAGCTACCATGCGGGAAGAGCTCTGAAAGGAGCGCCGTAGCCTGGACCCCGGAGCCATCCCCCTACAAGTGCCAGAAAGCCCAGGCTCAGCCAGGCCGCCCTTGACCAGCCGCCGACGGGAGGAGAGGAGGTCTCGGCCCCTACCTCTCGCCGTGATCAGCCATCTACAGGACAGCCCGGACAAGGAGAGACGGGAGCCATTGTAGCAGCGGGCGGTCGATAAGTATTGCTTTATTTCCCCTTGTTATTTCCCCTTGTTATTGCTGTGCTGGCCGTGAGAGGTAACAAAATGTAAGGAAGGACTGTGTTAATGAAAATCTGATGGTGGGAGATTAAAAAAAAAAAAACCTCTAAGCTGAAAATTTAAACTGAAAAAGCAGCAAACAGGAAATATAAGAGACACACAGGGCTGGCATAGTAAGGGGAGAAAGAAGTGGAAAGGAGAAGCGAAGTAAGGAGGAGCGGCATGGTAGCAAGCAGATAACCAGAGGAAAGGTGCAGCAGAGGTGGAATAGGGAAGGGGAAGAGAGAGCGAAAGACCAGCAGAAAAAGCAAAGAAGGAGGAGAAGGGTAGAGGGGTGGCGAAGAGCGAACCCCAACCCCGGAACCCCTGTCCCATAGACTACCCCACAGACCTCTTCCCCAGACATACTACCGAAGAGCCCTTGTTTTCCACCGCCTGCCTGGCACCACCCCCCCCCCCCCCCGCCACGCATTCACGGATAGTACATCACAGTATACTACGGGTAGCATAAACCCTG
>BLSH010385598.1:1448069-1459225 GCA_018402905.1 Glandirana rugosa | reverse complement strand
TTATTACTAAATAAATATATAAAAAATCTAAAAAAAAAAAAAAAAAAAAAAAAAATACTAAAAAATATATAAATAAATCATTATTCTTTTTTTTTTTTAAAACAGCAACGTAAACGCACTTTTTATTTTTGTGCAAGAAATGCACCGCTCACAGCAGCAGCAGGAACCTCTCCCTATAGCACTAGGAGATGATTTTAGAACAATAATCTGTCCCTCACACCAGCAGCAGGAACCTCTACATATAGCACTGGGAGATGATTTTAGAACAGTAATCTGTCCCTCACAGCAGCAGCAGGAACCTCTCCCTATAGCACTATAATATGATTTTAGAACAATATTCTAACCCTCACAGCAGCAGCAGGAACCTCTCCCTTTAGCACTAGGAGATGATTTTAGAACGAAAATCTGTCCCTCACACCAGCAGCAGGAACTTCTCCCTATAGCAGTATGAGATGATTTTAGAACAGTAATCTGCCCCTCACAGCAGTAGCAGGAACCTCTCCCTATAGCACTAGGAGATGATTTTACTTTCATTTTTCTTTATTGGTCATTTAGAATATACAGGATAATCAGCTATACATTCGTAAGATTACATGTCATTTTAAGCAGTTGAAAAGGAAATGCTTTCCCATCTGTTAAGTTACCTTGTTTCTACATCTTATCCATTAGTAGTTAAGAAAGTCTGTATTGCTCTTTTGTCCGCCCACTCGCCCGCCCCCCTCCGCCAGGCCACCCCTCTTGGGAACAAACTGTGGCCTAGCAGTAAGAGGGCTGGTTCGCCCGGACACTAATGAGCCTCATAACCAATCCATGTCAGCTAGGTAGGTTAAGCTTGGCTATTCTCATATCCCATTTATCTGCATCGTATATGTATGCTGAAAGATTAGGTTGACTGAGAAAGTAACAAAATAGACTTTAAACTAGTCTTTAGCGTAAACAACGTAAACAAAAAAGAAACATGACTTTAACATTAAATTTGCCCGCTTGCTGTGCATTCCTGGGTATGGAGTAACCCATCTCCTTAGATCTGCCTATATTCATTGTACCATAAATGCCAGAGTTTCCACTTATTCTCACAAATTGCTAAGTTACCCTGGGCGCAAGCAAAGGATCTTTCGTATGTGCTGTGGGTTTGAGTATTCATTATCACCTCCCCTATAGTCGGAGCTTTCCCATCTCTCCACTGGCGGACCAGTGTCAATCTTGTACTTAGCAATAGGTGCGAAATGATCGTTCTGTGATCTCTGGGGAATGTGTCTATTCCTATTGAAAGCAGTCCTAACGCGGGTGAGTATGTTATTGGTACTTTTGTTATTTGGGTCAGCTTGTGGAAGCATTCCGACCACAAAGTGCTTAACAGAGGGCAATCCCATAAAATGTGCAATAATGTACCCACTTCTCCACATCCTCTCCAACAGAGTGGGGAGGTCTGGGAGTTAATTTTGGATAATCTATATGGTGTTAAGTATCATCGCATTAGAATTTTTTGATACAGTTCCCATAGGTTGGCGCTTTTGGTGGATTTATATGATATTTATATTGCTTTTTGCCATTGTTCTATTGAGAATTCTGATTTGAGATCTTTTTCTCATGCCCTAATGTATTGGTTTGTGGTGAATATGTTTTTGTTATCTATGGCTTTATAAAATATTGAAATTCCCTTTGTTTTAGATTCTTTCAATTTAAAGTATTGGACTATTTGCCATGGAAGAGATATTATTGTGTTGGTGTTAGTTCGTAAAAAGTGAGATAGTCTTATGTATGTGTAGTGTTCAGAGCTGGGTAGCCCAAATTCTAATTGTAGTGCTCTGAATGTTTTGATAGCTGGACCCACTAATATGTCTTCTATTTGTTTTATCCCTCTTTGTACCCAGGGTGTAATTGTGAGATTGGGAACCAATATTGGAATACAGTGCATTGACATTGGCATGGTTGCTAGTTTACCGTCTAGGATTGAGGCCGCATTCAAGTTTTGCCACATTGTTATAGAAGCTATAATTGTAGGGGATAGAGTTTTGTTCACTTTTCTGACGTGTGTATGTGCCTCCAAGAACCATTGGGTGTTGTGTCCTTGAACTTGATAATTTTCTAGGTCTAACCATTTGTTATCTGTAGGTTGTTGAAACCATGTTTTAAGCTGCTCTAGAACCGCTGCTGTATGATAATCTTTCAGGTTTGTTAACCCCACTCCTCCAGCCTCTCTTGTGTTGGTCATATTCCTAAATGTGCACCTTTCCTTCTTCCCCTTCCAAAGGAACTGGTTTATCATAGTTTGTGCCCTGGCAAAATAGGACTTGGGTACTGAGATGGGTACTGTTCTGAATATATATAGAAATTGTGGCAGTATGGTCATTTTGAATGCAGCTAATTTTCCCGACCAGGACAATTCGCTTACGGCTATGTTTTTGAGTTTTGTTTGAAGTTCCTGCAGTATCGGGATGTAGTTTTCCTTAAATAAGTCATTTGGTTTAGGGGTTAATGTTATTTCCAGATACCCTATCCCCCTATCTTTCCACACATATGGGAAGGAGTTTATAAGTTTCTGTTTGATTTGTTGTTGGACTCCCAAACCCAGCACATATGATTTCGTATCATTAACTTTATAATATGAGATTTGATTGAATATTTTCAAAGAGTCATGTACCGAAGCCAGAGATTTCTCTATGTCTGTGAGCATGAGTATAATATCATCTGCAAATAAACTAATTGTATGGGAAAACTTATTACCTTTCCAACCAGTTATGTTAGGGTGATTATGGATATGGGTGGCTAAGGGCTCCATTAATAAATTAAAGATCAAGGGAGATAGGGGACATCCCTGGCGGGTCCCGTTCGTGATTTTGAAGGGAGAGGACAATATGCCAGATGCATACACTCTGGCTGAGGGCGTGGTGTATAATGCTAAGATTGCTGATTTAATATTGCCCTCAAAGCCAAAAGCCGTTAGTGTGTTATTTGGATATCCCTAATGAATGCGGTCAAAGGCCTTCTCTGCGTCCAAGGCTAGGAGCAGAGAAGGCCTTTTTTGTTGATTGATGCAATGGATGATGTTAATCAATCTTCTTGTGGCATCAGTGGTCTGACGACCCTTTGTAAAACCCGATTGATCCGAATCGATAAGTGAGGGGAGAATGTCTTGTAATCTAAGAGCTAGGAGTTTTGCATATATTTTGATATCGTTGTTTAATAAAGAAATTGGTCTAAAATTTTGTGGTGTTGTTGGGTCTTTCCCTGGCTTGGGTAATGTTATAACCATTGCTTGCAACATTTCCTGAGGGAAGGAGGAAGAGGCAGCCGCTTTGTTAAAAATGTGAGTCATATATGGTGTAAGTATATGCTTGAAGGCTTTGTAATATTCCCCTATGAATCCGTCCGGGCCTGGGGATTTGTTACTCGGTAGTGAGTCAATTGTCGTTAGAATTTCAGAGGGTTGGAAAGGTGAATTTAATTTTTTTAATTGTTCAGCATTTAGCTTTGGTAATGGCAACGTCTGTAAAAACGCATTGATTAGCGATGGTGTTGGTTGGAAGGTGCTAGGATCATCTTTAAGATTGTAAAGTGTTCCGTAATAGGAACTAAAAGCCTCTGCTATGTCTTTAGGATGATAAAGTTTGTTTTTCGTGAGAGGGTGTATTAAAAAGGGAATTTTTGTTCTGTGTCTATGTCCTTTTAATTTCTGAGCTAGTAATTTCCCCGCCCTGTTTCCCATGGCGTAATAGTGCATCTTAAGTCTGCTCGAGGCCTTCTCAAAACGCTCCATTAAGACTGATCTCAAGTCAGTGCGGAGTATTGACAATTTTTTTGATGTGCTGGGGAGGGTGATTGTTTATTAAGTGCTTCTAATGTGTGTATTTCCTCTAAGAGTTGTTTAATTTGCAATTGACGCTGCCTCTTAACTCCTGCCCCCAGTTTAATGAGTATTCCTCTCATAAAAGCCTTATGTGCAGACCACACCACAAAGTCATCTTCCACACTGCCATCATTCTCAAGAAAAAAGTTTTGGAGATGATCTTCTAGTGTCTTTTTGTGCTGTGTGTTTTGCAGTAGTGAAGAGTGCACTCTCCAGATGGGGACGTTTTTAGTGGAGAGAGAGTCTTCCAATGTTAAAGTTATGGATGCGTGGTCCGACCAAGTAATTGTGTTTATGGATGAAGACATAGTCTTAGCTAAAGTTGATTGGTCAGTCAAGAAAAGGTCTATTCTTGAATATGAGTGATGTGCTGCTGAGAAGGTATAGTCTCTCTCTCCCGGGTGTAAACACCTCCATGCGTCAAATAAATCGTTCTTGTGTAATCACTCTTGCAGGTGGGGGGTAAGTCTCCTGGGTGAGGCTGTAGTGTCCATGGATGGGTCAGCTGTGAGATTCAGATCCCCGCATACTATTAAATGGCCTTTATGGTGGTTGTGGATTTTTTTCACCATTTTATTTAAGAAGCATATCTGGTGGGAGTTGGGTGCATAGACATTCACCAGCGTATATGGAGTTGAGTTAATCTGACACACCAATATTAAATAGTGGCCCTGAATATCTTTGATTTCTTCATGTACAGTAAAGGACACAGTGTCTTTTATGGCCGTTAATACTCCCCTCTTTTTTCCCTCCACATTGGTCGTGAATACATAAGGGAAATTTTTATGTAGGCACCTAGGCGGTTTCCGGTTATCAAAGTGTGTCTCCTGTGCACACAATATATCGCTTCTGTAGGCCATAGCCTCCTCCCACATAGACCTTCTTTTGGCCGGATGATTGAGGCCCTTAGTATTAATTGAGATTATTTTAATCCCCATTTTGTGTTTGTAGGCTGCTGATCAGATGATTGTATTTGTAACTTGTCCTGGAGCTCCCTCTGGTGGTGAAAAATAGATATAGTCCTCCTTTCATTGTGCGTGATGTGTTTAGTGCAGTTGTACTCACGGTTCCTTTGATGATAGGAGAGGTAGTCATTATGCTGGGACAGGTGAGACGTGGAGTGATGCTTGAGTCTGTCTGGATACCTCGTGTGGCACAAGGAACGGGCCACCTCCGTTTCAGCAAGCGTGCAAACAAGAAAACCTAAATAAAAAAGTGAAAGACAAAACATAAATCAACTTTAGTAACAGTCATAGATTGGTGCTCAGTACCAGGGTGCAGCTGTTTGCTGCTCAAGATCAGTAGGGGTCAAGTCTTTGTCCGAGAGGTGAGTCAGAGACCCTCGAGCCTTAGGGCTTAGGTTTGTGAAGTATTTTATAAGTGGCTCTTGGAATTTTTGGAGGTGACCACTCTCCATTCAGGTTCCATTGGAGAAATGTTGCGAGATGATGTCTGAGTGATATCAGGTTCAGGGATTATTTGCCATTTCTTAAGCAGGGATAAACCTTTTTCCAGAGAATCCACAGTGTATGATGAATTGTCTTTAGTGATTTTTGAAGGGTACCCCCATTTATATCCTATGCTGTGGTTTCTAAGCACCTTTGTTATGGTACTGAGACTTCTCCTCTTTTGTAATGTATACTGGGATAGGTCTGCATACATTTGGAGTTTCTGAAATAGAGGTGGTATATTTTCTCCCTTTCGCATTACTGCCATCAGTTTTTCTTTAGTGTGGAAAAAATGGAGGCGTAAGATTACATCCCTTGGGATTTGATCTGGGAGGTAAGATGGTTTAGGTAAACTATGTATTCTGTCAATTATGACATCCATGTCAGTGAGCTCTGGAACCAATTCTCTGAAAAAGTTCACAGCGTAGCTCCGGAGTTCACTTGGCTACACTGACTCTGGCACCCCTCTAATTTTAAGGTTGTTCCTTCGACTTCTGTCCTCCATGTCAGCTAATTTGGCTTTCATGGCCTCCATGTCATTATCAGTGGATTTGTGCGCGTCCACTAGGTAATTTATAGTCACTGCGAATTCCCCCATCTTTGTTTCCACATGGCCTACTCTGTTTTCCACCTCTTGTATTTCACTGTGAAACCGTTGCATGCACGCTGCCATGTCTGTCTGTAATGAACTCCTGAGAGATAAAAGCATCTCTTTCAGGACAGAGTCGCTCACTGGTGTGTTTGTTATGGGAAATTCCTCTATGGAGTAAGGGAGTTCCCTTGTCTCTTCCCCAGATTCGTTTGCACTATGTGCCGGGCTGTATCCACCTCCATCCGTCCTAAATTTAGCCTTGGCAGGGCTTGCGGACTGAGGTGTGGGAGGATAGGAGCCAGGATTGTTTTTAAAGTTAGTCTTGTTTGCTATCAAGCCTGGAGTGTGGAGCTGGGCGCTGTGATCATGTACTGGCGTGGATGATGTGCCCGCGCCATTTTGCCTACCTCCATCTGCCGCTTGTGTGAAGTACATCGTAAGTTTTTGCGGTTTCCTTTCCTCCTTACGCTTCCTGGACATGTTCCTTCTTGTCCTGGGGTTTGAGTCGCCCTGTTTAGGGTGTTATATAGTGGTCTATATAATCTGTCCCTCACTGCAGCAGCAGAAACCTCTCCTTTAGCAGTATGAGATGATTTTAAAACAGTAATCTGTCCATCACAGCAGCAGGAACCTCTCCCTATAGAACTATGAGATGATTTTAGAACAATAATCTGTCCCTCACAGCAGCAGCAGAAACCTTTCCCTATAGCAGTAGGAGATGATTTTAGAACAATAATATGTCCCTCACAGCAGCAACAGGAACCTCTCCCTATAGCAGTATGAGATGATTTTAGAAAAATAATCTGTCCCTCACAGCAGCAGCAGGAACCTCTCCTTATAGCACTATGAGATGATTTTAGAACAATAACCTATCCCTCAAAGCAGCAGCAGGGACCTCTCCCTATAGCACTAGGAGAGGATTTTAGAACAATAATCTGTCCCTCACAGCAGCAGCAGAAACCTCTCCCTATAGCAGTATGAGATGATTTTAGAACAGTAATCTGTCCCTCACAGCAGCAGCAGGATCCTCTCCCTATAGCAGTATGAGAGGATTTTAGAACAGTAATTTGTCCCTCACAGCAGCAGCAGGAACCTCTCCCTGTAGCACTAGGAGATGATTTTAGAACAAAAATCTGACCCTCACACCAACAGCAGGAACCTCTCCCTATAGCACTAGGAGATGATTTTAGAACAATAATCTGTCCCTCGCAGCAGCAGAAACCTCTCCCTATAGCAGTATGAGATGATTCTATAACAGTAATCTGTCCCTCACAGCAGCAGCAGGAACCTCTCCCTATAGCACTAGGAGATGATTTTAGAACAATAATCTGTCCCTCGCAGCAGCAGAAACCTCTCCCTATAGCAGTATGAGATGATTTTAGAACAGTAATCTGTCCCTCACAGCAGCAGCAGGAACCTCTCCCTATAGCAGTATGAGAGGATTTTAGAACAGTAATCTGTCCCTCACACCAACAGCAGGAACCTCTCCCTATAGCAGTATGAGATGATTTTAAAACAATAATCTGTCCCTCGCAGCAGCAGGAACCTCTCCCTATATCACTATGAAATAATTTTAGAACATTAATCTGTATCTCACTGCAGCAGCAGGGACCTCTCCCTATAGTACTATGAGATGATTTTAGAACAATAATCTGTCCCTCACAGCAGCAGCAGGAACCTCTCCCTATAGCACTATGAGATGTTTTTCAAAAATAATCTGTCCCTCACAGCAGCAGCAGGAACCTCTCCCTATAGCACTATGAGATGATTTTAGAACAATAATCTGTCCCTCACAGCAGCAGCAGGAACCTCTCCATATAGCAGTATGAGATGATTTTAGAACAGTAATCTGTTACTCACAGCAGCAGCAGGAACCTCTCCTTTTAGCACTATTAGATGATTTTAGAACAATAATCTGTCCCTCAAAGCAGCAGCAGGAACCTCTCCCTACATCCCTATGAGATGATTTTAGAACAATAATCTGTATCTCACAGCAGCAGAAGGAACCTCTCCCTACAGTACTATGAGATGATTTTAGAACAATAATCTGTCCCTCACAGCAGCAGCAGGAACCTCTCCCTGTAGCACTATGAGATGTTTTTCAACAATAATCTGCCCCTCACAGCAGCAGCATTAACCTCTCCTTATAGCAGTATGAGATGATTTTAGAACAGTAATCTATCCCTCACAGCAGCAGCAGGAACCTCTCCCTATAGCAGTATGAAATTATTTTAGAACAGTAATCTTTCCCTCACAGCAGCAGCAGGAAACTCTCCCTATAGCAGTATGAGATGATTTTAGAACAGTAATCTGCCCCTCACACCAGCAGCAAGAACCTCTCCCTATAGCACTATGAGATGATTTTAGAACAATAATCTGTCCCTCACAGCAGCAGCAGGAACCTCTCCCTATAGCAGTATGAGATAATTTTAGAACAATAATCTGTCCTTCACACCTGCAGCAGGAACCTCTCCCCATAGAACTAGGAGATGATTTTAGAACAATAATCTGTCCCTCACAACAGCAGCAGGAACCTCACCCTATAGCAGTATGAGATGATTTTAGAACAGTAATCTGTCCCTCACAGCAGCAGCAGGAACCTCTCCCTATAGCAATAGGAGATGATTTTAGAACAATAATCTGTCCCTCACAGCAGCAGCAGGAACCTTTCCCTATAGCAGTATGAGATGATTTTAGAACAGTAATCTGCCCTTCACAGCAGCAGCAGAAACCTCTCCCTATAGCAGTATGAGATAATTTTAGAACAGTAATCTATCCCTCACAGCAGCAGCAGGAACCTCTCCCTATAGTACTAGGGGATTATTTTAGAACAATAATCTGTCCCTCACAGCAGCAGCAGGAACCTCTCCCTATAGCAGTATGAGATGATTTTAGAACAGTAATCTGTCCCTCACAGCAGCAGCAGGAACCTCTCCCTATTGCACTAGTCGATGATTTTAGAACAATAGTCTGTCCCTCACGGCAGCAGCAGAAACCTCTCCCTATTGCAGTATGAGATGATTTTAGAACAATAATCTGTCCCTCGCAGCGGCAGGAACATCTCCCCATAGCACTAAGAGATGATTTTAGAACAATAATCTGTCCCTCACAGCAGCAGCAGGAACCTCTCCTTATAGCAGTAGTAGATGATTTTAGAACAATAATCTGTCCCTCACAGCAGCAGCAGGAAACTCTCCCTATAGCAGTATGAGATGATTTTAGAACAATTATCTATCCCTCACAGCAGCAGCAGGAACATCTCCCTATAGCACTAGTAGATGATTTTAGAACAATAATCTGTCCCTCGCAGCAGCAGCAGGAACCTTTCTCTATAGCTGTATGAGATGATTTTAGAACAATAATCTGTCCCTCACAGCAGCAGCAGGAACCTCTCCCTATAGCACTAGGAGATGATTTTAGAACAATAATCTGTCCCTCACAGCAGGAGCAGGAACCTTTCCCTATAGCAGTATGAGATGATTTTAGAACAGTAATCTGCCCTTCACAGCAGCAGCATAAACCTCTCCTTATAGCAGTATGAGATTATTTTAGAACAGTAATCTATCCCTCAAAGTAGCAGCAGGAACCTCTCCCTATAGTACTAGGGGATTATTTTAGAACAATAATCTGTCCCTCACAGCAGCAGCAGGAACCTCTCCCTATAGCAGTATGAGATGATTTTAGAACAGTAATCTGTCCCTCACAGCAGCAGCAGGAACCTCTCCCTATAGCACTAGGAGATGATTTTAGAACAATAATCTGTCCCTCACAGCAGGAGCAGGAACCTTTCCCTATAGCAGTATGAGATGATTTTAGAACAGTAATCTGCCCTTCACAGCAGCAGCATAAACCTCTCCTTATAGCAGTATGAGATTATTTTAGAACAGTAATCTATCCCTCAAAGTAGCAGCAGGAACCTCTCCCTATAGTACTAGGGGATTATTTTAGAACAATAATCTGTCCCTCACAGCAGCAGCAGGAACATCTCCCTATAGCAGTATGAGATGATTTTAGAACAGTAATCTGTCCCTCGCAGCAGGAACCTCTCCCTATAGCACTAGTAGATGATTTTATAACAATAATCTGTCCCTCACAGCAGAAGCAGAAACCTCTCCCTATTGCAGTATGAGATGATTTTAGAACAATAATCTGTCCCTCGCAGCAGCAGGAACATCTCCCTATAGCACTAGGAGATGATTTTAGAACAATAATCTGTCTCTCACAGCAGCAGCTGGAACCTCTCCCTATAGCAGTAAGAGATGATTTTAGAACAGTAATCTGTCCCTCACAGCAGCAGCAGGAACCTCTCCCTATGGCACTATGAGTTGATTTTAGAACAATAATCTGTCCCTCACAGCAGCAGCAAGAACCTCTCCCCATAGCACTAGGAGATGATTTTAGAACAATAATCTGTCCCTCACAGCAGCAGCAGGAACCTCTCCTTATAGCAGTATGAGATGATTTTAGACAGTAATCTGTCCCTCACAGCAGCAGCAGGAACCTCTCCCTATAGCACTAGGAGATGATTTTAGAACAATAATCTGTTCCTCACAGCAGGAGCAGGAACCTCTCCTTATAGCAGTAGTAGATGATTTTAGAACAATAATCTGTCCCTCACAGCAGCAGCAGGAAACTCTACCTATAGCAGTATGAGATGATTTTAGAACAATTATCTATCCCTCACAGCAGCAGCAGGAACATCTCCCTATAGCACTAGTAGATGATTTTAGAACAATAATCTGTCCCTCACAGCAGCAGCAGGAACCTCTCCCTATAGCACTAGGAGATGATTTTAGAACAATAATCTGTCTCTCACAGCAGCAGCTGGAACCTCTCCCTATAGCAGTAAGAGATGATTTTAGAACAGTAATCTGTCCCTCACAGCAGCAGCAGGAACCTCTCCCTATGGCACTATGAGTTGATTTTAGAATAATAATCTGTCCCTCACAGCAGCAGCAAGAACCTCTCCCCATAGCACTAGGAGATGATTTTAGAACAATAATCTGTCCCTCACAGCAGCAGCAGGAACATCTCCCTATAGCACTAGTAGATGATTTTAGAACAATAATCTGTCCCTCACAGCAGCAGCAGGAACCTCTCCCTATAGCAGTATGAGATGATTTTAGAACAGTAATCTGTCCCTCACAGCAGCAGCAGGAACCTCTCCCTATGGCACTATGAGTTGATTTTAGAACAAGATTTTAGTTGAGTATCACGGTATCCCTCTCCAAGGACGACGACGACACTCCCTGTCTAATGACAAGAT
>BLSH010385598.1:1430713-1448059 GCA_018402905.1 Glandirana rugosa | reverse complement strand
AATAACAAGATTTTAGCCCTCACAGCAGCAGCAGGAACCTCTCCCTATGGCACTATGAGTTGATTTTAGAACAATAATCTGTCCCTCACAGCAGCAGCAAGAACCTCTCCCCATAGCACTAGGAGATGATTTTAGAACAATAATCTGTCCCTCACAGCAGCAGCAGGAACCTCTCCCTAGAGCTGTATGAGATGATTTTAGAACAATAATCTGTCCCTCACAGCAGCAGCAGGAACCTCTCCCTATAGCACTAGTAGATGATTTTAGAACAATAATCTGTCCCTCACAGCAGCAGCAGGAACCTCTCCCTATAGCAGCATGAGATGATTTCAGAACAATTATCTATCCTTCAGAGCAGCAGCAGGAACATCTCCCTATAGCACTAGGAGATGATTTTAGAACAATAATCTGTCCCTCACAGCAGCAGAAACCTCTCCCTATGGCAGTATGAGATGATTTTAGAACAGTAATCTGTCCCTCACAGCAGCAGCAGGAACCTCTCCCTATAGCAGTATGAGAGGATTTTAGAACAGTAATCTGTCCCTCACAGCAGCAGCAGGAACCTCTTCCTATAGCACTAGGAGATGATTTTAGAACAAAAATCTGTCCCTCACACCAACAGCAGGAACCTCTCCCTATAGCAGTATGAGATGAATTTATAACAGTAATCTGTCCCTCACATCAGCAGCAGGAACTTCTCCCTATAGCACTAGGAGATGATTTTAGAACAATAATCTGTCCCTCGCAGCAGCAGAAACCTCTCCATATAGCAGTATGAGATGATTTTAGAACAATAATCTGTATCTCACAGCAGCAGCAGGAACCTCTCCCTATAGTACTATGCGATGATTTTAGAACAATAATCTGTCACTCAAAGCAGCAGCAGGAACCTCTCCCTATAGCACTATGAGATGTTTTTAGAACAATAATCTGTATCTCACAGCAGCAGCAGGAACCTCTCCCTATAGTACTATGCGATGATTTTAGAACAATAATCTGTCCCTCACAGCAGGAGCAGGAACCTCTCCCTATAGCACTATGAAATGTTTTTCAACAATAATCAGCCCCTCAGAGCAGCAGCATTAACCTCTCCTTATAGCAGTATGAGATGATTTTAGCACAGTAATCTATCCCTCACAGCAGCAGCAGGAACCTCTCCCTATATCAGTATGAAATGATTTTAGAACAGTAATCTGTCCCTCACACCAGCAGCAGGAACCTCTCCCTATAGCAGTATGAGATGATTTTAGAACAGTAATCTGTCCCTCACACCAGCAGCAAGAACCTCTCCCTATAGCACTATGAGATGATTTTAGAACAATTATCTATCCCTCACAGCAGCAGCAGGAACATCTCCCTATAGCACTAGGAGATAATTTTAGAACAATAATCTGTCCCTCACAGCAGCAGCTGGAACCTCTCCCTCTAGCAGTATGATATGATTTTAGAACAGTAATCTGTTCCTCACAGCAGCAGCAGGAACCTCTCCCTATAGCTGTATGAGATGATTTTAGAACCTTCTTTACTTTTACACTTATTCTATCTGACTCTTCCTATCTGCTACCTCTTTCTCCCCTTTCTCTTTGGTACTCATGCCTCTTTTCTCCTAACAACACTCGTATCTGGAGTTAACTATAGGCGTCACCCTCCTCCCCTTACAATATCTTGTTTGCCATCTGTTATAAAGAAACCTATTTTTAGAGGCTACTTGAGTAACCACCAACGCATTGACACCCCACTCCATAGCAAATGAGTGGTACTAGTATATTTGATTGATACAGGCTATATTTGATCTTCTATAACTCAATCTTCCGGTGACTCCACCGCGCAGGCAATACATGACAACTAGATTTATATGTCTCTCCTATCATACGAAAGGTGTATTGCGATTACCTACATGAGTGAGTAAAGAAGTTTTATATCCGCTGCATTTTGTACTCGTTTTCAATGTATACTCTGTTCCTACCTGGCATGCTTGCCAAACCAGACTCTGTTTTTTTTTTTGTTATTTTGTTTTCCTTTCATCAATAAAATATTTGAACAAGAGATGATTTTAGAACGATAATCTGTCCCTCACACCAGCAGCAAGAACCTCTCCCTATAGCAGTATGAGATGATTTTAGAACAGTAATCTGTCCCTCACAGCAGCAGAAGGAACCTCTCCCTATAGCACTAGGAGATGATTTTAGAACAATAATCTCTTCCCCATAGCAGCAGCAGGAACCTCTCTCTATAGCATTATGAGATGATTTTAGAACAATAATCTGTCCCTCACAGCAGCAACAGGAACCTCTCCCTATAGCAGTATGAGATGATTTTAGAACCATAATCTGTCCCTCACAGCAGCAGCAGGAACCTCTCCTTATAGCACTATGAGATGTTTTTCAACAATAATCTGCCCCTCACAGCAGCAGCATTAACCTCTCCTTATAGCAGTATGAGATGATTTTAGAACAATAACCTATCCCTCACAGCAGAAGCAGGGACAACAACAGAAACTACTCAAATGACCCTGATCAAAAGTTTACATACCCTGGTGATTTTGGCCTGATAACATGCACACAAGTTGACACAAAGGCATTTGAATGGCTATTAAAGATAACCATCCATACTTGTGATCTGTTTGCTTGTAATTAGTGTGTGTGTATTAAAGATCAATGAGTTTCTGGACTCCTGACAGCCCTTGCATCTTTCACCCAGTGCTGCACTGACGTTTCTGGATTCTGAGTCATGGGGAAAGCAAAAGAATTGTCAAAGAATTTGCATTAGAAAGTATTTGAACTGTATACAACAGGAAAGGGATATAAAAAGAGATCCAAGGAATTGAGAATGCCAATCAGCAGTGTTCAAACTCTAATCAAGAAGGGGAAATTGAGGGGTTCTGTTGAAACCAAACCACGGTCAGGTAGACCAACTAAAATTTCAGCCACAATTGCCAGGACAATTGTTCAGGATGCAAATAAAAACCCACAAATACCTTCAAGGACTCTCTGCAAACATGTGGTGTGGCTGTTTCAAGATGCACAATAAGGAGGCACTTGGCTGCATGGTCGAGTCGCCAGAAGGAAGCCATTACTACGCAAATGCCACAAAGTATCCCCCTTACAATACGCCAAACAGCACAGAGACAAGCCTCAAACCTTCTGGCACAAGGAAATTTGGAGTGATGAGACCAACAATGAGCTTTTTGGCCACAACCATAAACTCTACATTTGGAGAGGAATCGACAAAGCCTGTGAAACACGGAGGTGGATCATTGATGTTCTGGGGATGTGTGAGCTACAAAGGCACAGGAAATTTGGTCAAAATTGATGGCAAGATGAATGCAGTATGTTATCAAAAAATCCCTAAAGGAACTTTTGAATTCATCAGCCAGGAAGCTGCACATGGGACGTACTTGGACATTCCAACATGACAATGATCCAAAACACAAGGCCTAGTCGACCTGTCACTGGCTACAGTAGAATAAAGTGAAGGTTCTGGAGTGGCCATCTTAGTCTCCTGACCTCAATATCATTGAGCCACTCTGGGGAGATCTCAAACATGCAGTTCATGCAAGACAGCCCAAGAATTTCCAGGAACTGGAGGCTTTTTGCCAAGAGGAATGGGCAAACTTTACCATCTGAGAAGATAAAGAGCCTCATCCACAAATACCACAAAAGACTTCAAGCTGTCATTGATGCCATCAGGCCAAAATCACCAGGGTATGTAAACTTTTGATCAGGGTCATTTGGGTAGTTTCTGTTGTCATTATGATTTAAAAAGGGTAAACACAGTTGATGGATAATAAATGGCTTCAGCCAAACACTAACCATGAGTGAAAGAAATGTTTTTGCGTTCTCATTCATATTCTCTGAAAAATGGGCAAGAAATGATAAATGGCCTTTAAGGCTTTGCGTCACTGCGCAGCCACGTACGTTGTCACCCGGCCACCGGCGCACCCACATGGGGCCGCTCCATTAACCAATGACAAGGGCATCCTTTAGCCCTTGTCATTGGCTGTGGAGCGGCCCCATGTGCGTGCACTGGTGGTCGGGTGACGTCAGATGAGGCTGTGCAATGGCACACACCTTGGCTGCGCGCATGCGAGGTCGCGCCATACGTCGCTTGGCCGGGGGACGGAGCAGGAGGAGATCAGCATCTCGCCACATTTTTGGATACTGGGGGCTGTTTGGGGGCACAACTGAGTGACACAGCATGGCTGCATGAGTATTAGGCAGCCTTAAAGGGATCTGCACCCAGGTTTCCTTGAAGATAACTGAAGACCACAGATGGGACTCCTAGTGGAATTTACTATAAGTGTGCAGAGGGGCATCATTGTGGGTCATATTTCTAAGGTAAGAGCACTGAGGTGGCACGAGAGGAAGGTTCCTGTTATGGCACTTTTCATTTCACTGGTTTCTGGGCAATTTACACTGGAAGGTGCATGAGTCATATGTATGCACTGTATATGGACATGTGGCACTGATAGCAAGCACACAAGCTTATGGACTATACACATATATGTCTAGGACAATTTTTCACTACTTTATTACTATACAATAATATGACCTTACCGTATGTTAATTCAAATTTTTTGTTTTTTTTATACTTCTTTGTGGCACTATTGATATGCATGCATGTGTGGTTGGAAGTTAATAATGAGTAACATTTAACTATAGCACAATGGTAGCACAGCATTATTTATTAAGTTTTTTTTGTTCATGTATTATTGTGGGAACACAATAAGTGTTAGCTATTAACTTAGTATTGTTCATTGTTGTTTTTTGGTAGCGCAGGAGCTATTTTGTTTTATTTTTGTCATTATCATGTATCAGGACAAGAAAAACCTGCAAAATAAATTCTCCTGATGAACATGGCTATACCACATATATGTGTGTGATTTATTTTTTTATGCCAGTAGTAGGGCCAAGAAAAAATAGTACATATTTTAGCATATACTGTATTTTTACCTAAACACACTGATACTAGGACTCACACAAACACTAAATAAAAAAAATATTTTTTTCTTACCTAAAACACACTGATACTAACCATGCCACTAATTGCCCCTAACTGCCACTTGCACTGTCACTAACTGACATGGACACTAACTCACACTGACACTTGCACTGCCACTAGCTGCCATTTACTGATATATACACTTTCACTAACTGACTCTGACATTAACAGTAACTAACACACTGACACTAACTTACACTTGTACTAGCGTCCACTTACACTGGCACCTACGCTGACACTAACACTCTCTACACTAGATGGATCCCCTTTTTTTTAACAGACAGATTTTTTTTGCAGACATGTCCTTTAGCGAGGAGGAAAAAAAAAACAATGAATCTTTTCCACCTTGCTAGCAGGAAAATGTGTGTTTTTTGTCTTTATAGAGGAAAAACAACATAGGGGTGGGCTACAGATTGAATGGTCACACCAATCAGAGGCTATCACAGCGATCATGTAATTGGGATCCATTTCCCCTGGGTCCCAATCATCTATCCCCAAACAAGAATGACTGCAGTTACTTTAGTAATATTAAATGACTAACTACCTCCAAGGGATTAGCATATTAAAACTTTATCTTCATAGTTTAAACTTTATGTTGCTGGTAAATAATAGGATAATACATTATTTACAATATCATTTAACGTTGGCAGCAAGCCTTGATGATTTCTTAACAAAGTGTAATGTGATGACTAACATTTGTGGTCTCAACATCTTTTAACATGTAGAACCATTTCTCATACCACAGTCCTTGGTTTTCTGGGTCTTATCCACTAAAATAATTAGAAGAGAAACAAAATATTTTATACCTAGTGTGGAGTGTGGCAGGGTGAGCCTGTGCCACTGTTTAAAATGGTGGTTTACACCAGATTTTGTAAGGAGCAAGCACACTAATAGCACAGGTGTGTGCTGGCTTTATATGAGAGACAGAGTTAGTGCTCAGGGCCCCACCCTGCCAAGGGGGTCAGTGTGTGAAGGGAGTCATGAGAGGTGCTGCTATGCACCATACTGTTCAGGTTGATACAGACCAAGGCCTGAGCCTGAGAGAGAGTCCATGAGGGACAGAGCAGCTAGGGGGCTACAAGGAAAGACACAGAGCTGAGGTGCAGCATCTGTGCATTAACACTGGGATGTGTTTAATGTAGGGTGCCCATATGTCCAGGATTGCCTGGGATAGTCCTGCAATTAGCAGGTCTGTTCCGGGTCCCGGGCACCTTCATTTCGGGACAATGCAATGTCCTGGAATGAAAGTGACAAAGGAGCAAACCCCACCATCGCCATGTCACTGGCTCCACCTCCACCCGAGAGCCTCTTCTACTTCTACTTCTCTTCTGCTGTCCAGGCCACTGATTGCTAGAGCCGCCTGGTGTCTAGCAGCCAGTGACATCATAGCCGCGACTCCCTCTCCACGAGGTCCATGAGTTGGTTGGTGGTTTTGGGGTCCCCATGACTGACCCACTTCCTCAAAGCAGCAGGGAGCACACGTAGATATCGGTCCATGACCATGCGCTCCACAATCTGGGGACCTGGCAAAGTCTCCATCTGTAGCCACTTCCTGGTGCGGTGGACCAGGTCGAACATCTGCGAGCTGGGTGGCTTTTGGTGCGGTAGGTCCACTGATGCACCTGTTGGGCCCGGACTGCCATGGTAACCCCTAGGCGTGCGAGTATCTCTGCCTTTAGGGTCTCATAGTCCTAGCCCTTATCTGGTTCCAGATCAAAGTAGGCTTTTTGGGGTTCACCGGTCAAGAATGGCGCTAACAGTCCTGCCTACTGTTCTTTTGGCCATCCTTCACGAAGAGCAACTTTTTCCAAAAATCGTGATATACGCCTCCATGTCATCTGCAGGTGTCATCTCCTGCATGTGGTAAAAGGCGTATACCAATTTTGGTTCCACTGTCACCGGAGGTGTGGGCCCCATTTTTAACTCCAGCAGGGCCTCCGCAAACTGTCGGTTCATCTCCTGTTGAGCCGCTTATTGTTCTGCAGCGGCCTCTGCGACCTGGCGGTTGGTTTCCAGCTGAGCTGCATTGGCTTGTAACAGGGTCTTCAATATTTCCTCCATCTTGGAAAGAGGCCCGCAGAACTCTACCACGTGTGGAAGATTAGCTTGTGGGGATCAGTTTTCTGGAGGAAACATAGTCAGCGTGCAGGCAAACTTTCCTTAAAATCTGACGGCTTGCCAGGTTTATTGATAAATAAGGTTTGCAGGTAAAATATAACAAAGCATAAAAATAAGTCCTTGCCGTCTGGGGCTAAACTAGACAGTATAGTTTCCTCACTATATGGTGTGGGGCTGCCCCCCGACACCCACAAAACATCAGCAAAAATGCAAACCTTGTCTTTTAAAGTCCCAACAGACACAGAGCTCCCTCAGATCCCTCTCTGAGGTTCAGGCCAGAGATCAAGTGAGATCTCTTCTTTTTGGTTGTTTAAGTTCACCTACTGGTGGATTCCAGTGGACCACAAACTTCGGACTGGAACCAGCCCTGCTATGGTGGCTGGCAAAATCCGGACCGGACTCCGCTTAATCCAGTCCACATAAACGCATACAAGGCAACAGGTAGCGTCCGTCTACCACTTCGCCTTGCATATTGTCACAGTGTGTACATGTGTCTGTATGTGCGTGTGTCTCTGTGTGTGTGTACATGAGTCTGTATGTGTGTGTGTATGTGTACCTGTATGTGTATGTGTGTGTGTGTGTAAATGAGTCTGTGTGTGTATACATGAGTGTGTGTGTGTACATGGGTCTGTGTGTGCGTACATGAGTCTGTATGTGTGTGTGTGAGTCCATGTGTTTCTGTGTCTGTATGTGTGTGTACATATGTCTGTATGTGTGTGTCTGTGTATGTACATGTGTCTATATGTGTGTGTCTGTGTGAGTACATGTGCATTTGTGTGTGTGTGTGTGTGTGTGTTTATCTGTGTGTGTGTGTGTGTGTGTGTACATATGTTTGTATGTGTGTGCGTTTGTGTGTGTTTAGTGTGTTTACATAAATGTCTGTATGTGTGTGTGTGTTTATGTGTGTGTATACGTGTGTGTGTGTTTGTTTTTATTTGTGTGTGTGTTTATCTGTATTGTAAGATTGGGGTTGATCAGACTCAAGCAGTAAGTGCGTTTTCAGTAAGTGCGCCAGACCAATGCAGTAATTTTAACTACCTCAATACTGAGCCTGTTTTTGGGGTTTGGTGTTTACAAGTTAAAAACAGGGGACGGGGCGCTTTAAATTTTTTTTTTTTTTCAATTATTTATTTTACTTTTTAGTTTTTATTTTTACACTGTTCTTTTTTTTTTAAAAAAAAATTGATCACTTTTATACCTATTACAAGAAATGTAAACATTCCTTGTAATAGAAAAAAAGCATGACAGGACCTCTTAAATATGAGATCTGGGGTCAAAAATACCCCAGATCTCATATTTACACTAAAATGCAAAAAATAAATAAATAATTTGAAAAAAATTACAGACCAAAAAAAAAAAAAAATGGGCCCTTTAAGACCGTTGGGCGGAGATGACTTCTGACATCATTTCCGCCCTGCCGTGTTGTTTCAGCCGCTCACTCGGCTCACGGACACTGGGGGGGACGGATCCGATCATCTCCGCCGCTGCCGGCGGGTCTGGTAAGCGGCGGAGATGACGGGAAAGCGGCGGGAGGGGGGCACCTCTCCAGCCGCTGATGAAAGTGATCTAGCGCTAAGACCACTTTTATTATTTTCAGAATCGCTTTCTGAAAAAAAAGATATCTGAATAGTGCCTGTAGCTGCAGGCACCATTCAGATTTCTCCACTCAAAGTTGCGACCTCATATGACGTGACTCTGAGTGAAGTGGTTAAGGGCATGTCAGCACATTTTTATTAAAAAGAAACAAAAAAGTCAAAGAAAACAGTAATCTTGCCTCGCAGGGGGTTCCAACATTACTGCATAAATATGCTTCAGCCTCCTGGCTTTACTCAATGTCAGCTTTGTGCTGTTTGGTGAAATAAACAGGTGTCCTGGTTAGTAAATGATATACAGCCCTCCTGGCTTGTAAATGCACCTCTCCTGCTAAGGCTTTCTGCTTTAGGCCTAGGTCTGTCTCCCACAGACCTGAACGCTCAGCAACTCGGTGCTGTCCTGTAGCCTCGTGCTACACTGGCTGCCCCCATGCCGCCTCTGACTCCTGCAGAGGAAATGAGAGTCCACCTGACTTTCTTACACAGACTTCCTGTCTGTTGGGTGGGGCCCTGAGCCATAGTCAGGTCACCACTAAATAGCCCAGCATACAGCTGTGCAATCAGCGTGCCTGTCTCTCCAAAAATCTGACGTAACCCAGCAATCTTCCAGGTAGCACAGGGTCCCACTGTCACAGTATGTGTGTATGTATGTTACTTTTAATCCTGATCCCCAGTTCCTGTACTATCAGAACTTCTTTTTTAGGGCTTGTTCATAATTGGAGCAAGGCCTGCCACTCCTCTGAAAAGCAATACATGCTCAGATCACTTTTCAGAGGCATTTTACAGGCGGTAAAGGGGCAATATGTTGCCTCTCCACCACCTGTTTTAACCACATAAATGCAGCATCACACCGCAACCACATGCAATGCACACATTTGTTGGTTTCAGTGCAGCCTCACTCCCCTAGAGGTATACTTCCAGCCTTGGCCACATTATGTGTACACCCCCAGCTGCTGCCTCTGCAGCTAAAGGGTGAGTAGTTGGGTGTGGTAAAAACAGCTCAACGGTGTGTTTTTACCACCCCCAGCCTCACATTTGAACAAATCCTTGGTTCACATCTGTATGGCCGCGTGCAGCATGTAGGGCAGCCCATTCATTTCAATGGGCTGCTTTATCTGCAGAAATACAGGGAAAGAAGTCCAGACCCATTTTTTAAAATTGCGCCACACCAAAAGCACCCTGTGTTTGCCAATGTGTGGGATACCGTTAAATTAGTGGCACGCCTAAAAAGCAGAGCATTTGTCTGTACATTAGAATCTAGCGTGATTTTGCGTGCATTCCGCAACAAGCAGTAACGTGAACCAAACCTGGACAGGGGTGCCTTGAGACTGAAAATACTTTTCAAGTGTGCCCTGACTGCACTGAGAAACACTGATGTAAAGTACAAATAAGTCGTGAATACAAGTGTACTATGTTTATTACTCTACTCCTCTAGTCTAAAGCTATTTTAACTAGAAGAGTGCGAGTTAACAAAGCAAAAATTGACTAATGTAATGTAACATTTCGTGTCGAATGGAGAGTTGAGTTAAGCTTGGGCATCTTTTGGCTCAAATACAAATACAAATTATAATTTGTCTTAATGAAAATGAAAAACATGGCCCCAGGCAACAAACCTCTGCCAGTACCGAGCCCTAAATCATGAACAAATGGATTGCTTTCTAAAACCTGACAGTGATGCTTTTAGACTAGAGATATTCTAGTGCTGCTAAGCATCTAGCCTTTCCCAGAACACAGCAAGAGGTTGATTGAGAAGCACTGGAAGCAATAGTAGCAGCAGCAGCAGGATTTTCTTCCGGGATGCTATTTTCAGGTTGTGTTTTTTCTGTCTTGAAAAACCTGGCTATATCTATAATATAAATGTCAGCCACAGATAAAATTGTTAATGCTTCAAAAGCACAACCAAAAAAATATGCATACAACATAGTCATACACCTAGTAAAATAGTAGAATGTCTCAAAAGTTTACTTCTAAAAGAAAACATTGAACACACCCACACCTACACCCACAGTCTCTGATTATGCAAGAATGTCCACAGACAGTCTTATTAAGCATTATGTATACTGAACATCCCCTTGGGGATATCAGAGGTCACATTTGAGGCCCCCTATACCTCGTAGGTTGAACACAACATATATTAGGCATGAGATTTGGGTTCAGGTAAAGCAAGAATCTGAGGTGAATCCAATTCATTTGCAGTTCAAGAAAATGGCAAACTAATGTGGAAATTTACTTCTATAGCAACCAATTACCAATAATGCACGTCTTAGCCTCTGAACTGTGGTCAAGTGGCTTAAAAGGGTCAATAATAATTTTCTAATGTGCCAGCCCGCTCACTATAAAAGGCAGATTTTTCAGCAGCCTGTTGTCATGGTGTCTTGAAGTAGATAAGGAGAGTTGACCATGAAATAATATAGGGTTGGGGCTTAGTATTTTGTTTTTTGAGAGAGGCATATTTTATTTTATATATACGTTTGCTAGGGCCTTTTGTATTTTTAGTCAGCAGCATGAGCCTGTGAATGACACAGGGAAAGCTGCCTTTGATTGCAGCACTTCACCACATACTTGTGGCTCCTCTGCCATAGAGGAGCCGATCAGTATAACCCCCATGGAGATATGGTGCAGGTGCCTGCTTTAGCACACCCCAAGTTCCACCCCACTCCAGGTCAGCGGCTCCACATGCCCCCCTACTTCTCCCTAGTTTTGGCCCTGCTTGTGTGGTACAGTTTTGTGAGCCAAATTACATTTTTAAGTGCAGCAAAGCACTACTTCCCTTTCTCAATTATCTAAATTAAATTAGGCATATCCCTGTATTCATAATGACATGTAGGCCAAAAAGGGGAGGTAAAGGATTAGCAGCTACAAATGACCCATCTTGATCCTCTCCCTCTCCTGATAATGACATTGTAGCCCCGCATACTGGTATAGAGGGGATGGCTGAATTATTTCAGTCAGGCCAGTGGGGATGATAAAATAGCAGATTTTAGCTGGTGCCACTGTAAAGCAAGAAAGTGAGGGAGAGGTAGATTGGCAGCGAGGGATTTTCATAAGGAAGAATAGAAGGAGCAGCTGCCCTATTTCCACTGGATGCCACTGTTCTAAATACAGGCCACTGCTATCCCCTGGGCTGCTCCACACAGCTCAGCAGTCTAAGGCTTCATGTATACATAGCCTACTTTGACCGCCGGCCGCGGGAAAATGCAAAACTTGTGCAGGACAAGTATGCTCATGTGCCTTGTATGACACATGGTGGTTCAACAGCTTGTAGCTAATTGCTGGGGCTTCCAAGATGTCCTGCAGCAGGTCAGAATTGTGTGTGGCTGATTTAGGCAATAATATCCAATATGTTTTTGCCTGTCTAAAACCCAAGCTGCCTACCAATCACCTGATATGGGATACACCTACATTTTGGAACTTGACAATGGCAATGCAAGAGCAGCTACACCAGCATCATCAGGCCATCAAGGAGAATCTGTGTGACTATGGGAAAAGGACAGGCTCTGGGGGGTTGGGCTTCTTTTTAGCATGTCAGTGACTTCTTATTCAGGACAAATTAAACATCGCATTCGATAAGGCAAACCAAATGATGAACTGGAACATGGTGGGGATTAGGGACTCCTGCTGCTGTCACTTTTCCACGCTCTATCTACCTCTATTCAACTGCCACTATTACCAGTTCCGCATGGGCTACAACCAATACCAGGTACTGTCACATCTGTTGGCCTGCCAGAATTACCAGCTCCTGCAACATTTTCTGCCCTATTCTGGTTCAAGATTCTTCGATATTCTGCTTCCACAGTTGGGCCTCAGCTGCAAAATGTCTAATGTTTTCTGCAGGGTAAATTACTTTCTGTGTCTACTAGTTTTCAGCCTATTCCAGTGTTCCAGTACTCAAAAAAATATTTGTGGCTCTTGTCTCTCCAAAATAGCATTTTCTATTGTTTTTTCATAATAAAAACTGCCTTGTCTCTCCCTCTTACATTGGAGCCTAATAAAGCCACTTATGTACTGTGCAGGGAAAATATCCAATATTTCTGGCTATTGTTTCTGCAATAATACACTCTAATCTTTATTTAATGATAAAATGTCACCCATCTCTCTCTCTCGTTTATCGTGCCATTATACAAGCTGCTTACATACTGCCCAGAACAATATTCTATTGTCTCTTAAATAATAGACTAAAATTTTTCTGTAATAATAAAAGTAGCCTCATCTCTCCCTCTTACGTTGTGGCCCTAATACTGTGCAGCAAATACAATATTTGTGGATGCTGTCTCTGAAATGGTACACTGTACTTTTTTTATTCACAATAAAACCTGCATTGTCTGTCCCTCTTACATTGCATTTTATTCAAGCTGCTGACATATTATCCAGCCACTGTACAATATTTGTGGCTATTGGTTCTGAAATAATATACTTTTTATTTCATAGTAAAAACTGCCTCATCACTCCATATGGCATGGAGCCTAATTAAGCTTCATAGTACTCTCCAGCAAATGAAAAATAAAATCTAAAATCTAAATTTCAGGATAATATTGCTCTCTGTGTTTTTTTTTTTTTTAATTGTGTTTTGTTTTGTGATTTTGTCAATACTGTATATTTTGCCACTGGCCAAATGTTAACAGGGTTGAGGGCTTTATCTGTATTCATTTCAGAATACAGTTTCCTATAACTTTTAGATCTGCTGGAGCTGACACTTCCATTGTTTAATTCAGGCCTATTATCACTGCATCGAAAAAATTAGGCGTCACAGCCAAAACTACATAAAAACTTTTTTTTTCATAAATCAATTTGGAGTGTTGCTGCTGTATTTAGACCAAGCAATAATGTAACAATAAAATAAAAATCTATTAATCAATTAATCTATTAAAAATATGACAGCAGAATATGGTGGTGCTAATGCTGTCTGTGAGAATCATACGGTTCTGTAACACCACACAAAGCTGAAGGAATCTTTCAAGCATATAATATACAATTTGATTAGATCTTTGAAGAGCTGTGGCTCCATTCGTTTTGCACACAACTCAGTCTGCTATGAGATAAGGCAGCAGAAAAGTTGAGAAGCCAAGTGCTGGAAAATATTTAATTCCCAATCTTTCGGTTGCAGAGGCCAACTATGGGTTGGGGCATGCTGGACACTCCCAAAGAAACTTACAGCAGCTCCCCAAGTATGTAAAAGTGAAGTGCATGTAGAACTTAAAAGTGAGTATTTTGTCAGTTTGTAGAGGGCCGACTGAAAGAAAAAGGAAGGATTGGAGAAAGTAAATGGAAAATAACAGCTAAAATAAAGCAAGCAGTGGAAAATGAGCGTGTAAGAGTGTAACAGTCAATGGAGGGCAAGTGTGACAGAATATACAGGAGAACCAGGAAGGTAAAATCAGCAGCCTTAAAAGAAAGAACAAAACAGGCTGAAAATAGAAAGTATAGATACAAATGAGTTGCATGCAATTATTGAACTTTTGGTCCACAGTTATACAGCTAAATGCACCACTCTCCTTTGCATCCATGGAACATGTAAGAATTAATTCAACAAACCATGAAGTTTTATAGGAGTTAAACCTCTTGAAAAGCAATAGGGAGGCTTTTAAACCAATGCACCTGACACTGGCAGTGTTGCCTATCATTTAACAGTTAGGGGCACATTTACAAAGCAGTGAAAGTGACATTCCCCAAATATTCACGGTAGGTGATGCATGTTCTGTAAACCACAGGGAATGATTAACCACCTGTGAATGATTAACCACCAGGTGAATATCACATTTACACTGCAACTTAGAACTGCCGGAGCGCTGTACGACTGCGGCAGCTGTCCGTTGCCGGTTGTGGTAGGGGACAGTGTGGTGCTTGATTCAGGCTGTTCCTCCGCTCCTCTGTGTGCCGCCGCACAAGTGATCCGATTAAAACCGCCCTATACCAGCCTTCCTTTCCGCTCATCCATGGGTCCCATACGGAATAGGGGAGAAATAAAACGGATCCTCGATAGTGTATTATCGTATGGTAAATTTATTAAAAAATTTTCCTGTAAAAACATCCAAAGCGTCTCCCAGTAAAAACAGAGCTGGCAGGCTTCACCTGCTTGAGGACGGTTGGATCCTCTTCCTCTCCACTCGCTCTGCGTTCCACCTCGTAGAACCACCAAACCCGAAATGACGCAGTACGTTAGGCCAACCTTCCTCAAGCAGGTGAAGCCTGCCAGCTCTGTTTTTACTGGGAGACGCTTTGGATGTTTTTAAAGGAAAAATTTTAAATAAATTTACCATACGATAATACACTATCAAGGATCCGTTTTATTTCTCCCCTATTCCGTATGGGACCCATGGATGAGCGGAAAGGAAGGCTGGTATAGAGCGGTTTTAATCGGATCACTTGTGCGGCGGCACACAGAGGAGCGGAGGAACAGCGTGGACCTTCCCATACCTTAAAGGGAAAGGAGCCGGTGCAGGACGTAAAGACCCCAATTACCAAAGGTGCACTACCGCTGCAGGGGTGAGAAAAATCTGGTAAGTGAGGGCACAACTTGGGGAGCACAAGTGGATGTCACCCTTTTTTCTCAGTGGATTATATGAGCACACAAGTCACCTTATTGGGCACACACCGTTTGGACTGTTTACAGAAGGAATAATATATTTAAGGATTAATTATAAACTGTTGTAATTCTTTGACCACTATTTTTTGGATATATTCATTTATCATTTTTTATAGCATTTTTCACATCAATCACTCTCTGGAATTTTCTTTCACATTTTTTTATCATTTTTATTATTATTATTTTTATATCGGCAATCACTATTTATTTATTTACGGACATTTACGGACTTTTTAACCCTGAGGCGTTTTATGGGACCCTTAACACTTTATGTATGAGCATTGTTTGTTTTAAGTTTCACCAACACATTCCACTACAAGATACAATAACCCTCTACATAATAATTGACATATCTTATATAATTATTATACTTTTTATCTGATCTTATTAGAGACAGCGCCATTCCTGTACGTTTCTTGTTCATTACCCATCCCTCCTAGGAGGGAGTCCCTGGAAGGCAGCAGTCTCAAGGTGTACATATATATACATTTGTCCTAGCACGGGTACACTTATTATTTTTGCTTGATTCAGCACATAACACATTTTTGTACAAACTTTATTTGAAGTGTACAAAACGTACACTTCATTCATGGCAATCCATGTGAATGGGACACATAGGAAACAATTGTTTTCTATGTGTCCTTGGTCATCGCACATAGTGTGAATTCTGCCTTAGTGAACATGCCTTCTTCTAACAAGGGCAGGGATCAAAGGGCAAGACTAGAACAATAGTCAACATATGTAATATAATTAGGGATGGACAAATCTGCCTGGATTCAATTCAGAAATAGTTTCACAAATCTTGCACAGAATTTCCTGATTGCAAACTTTGCGGCAAACTCCTTAAAGTCCATAAGGTGGCAAATCTTTTTATTTAATTCTGGCCTTTTCTAGGTTCTAACTAACTCCATAGTTGTGCTGTCTATACATTGTATTACAAATATGGTTTTGTTTGTCATTTGTAAATATCAGGTGACCCAGTGTACTTACACCGTAGTGTATATTGGTTTGTAAATACTGTTTAGTGTGTAATTTGTATATATTGTTTAACCCTATCAATAAATATATATTGCAGTTTGAACTTACTTTTGTTCAAAAAATCTTTAGATCCAGCTGTGTATATGTAAATATACCTGTAGTGATTAGAGTGTATTCATGTATACACTTAACCACCTCCCATGCATATATGCAGTCTCCTAGCAGGTAGGCTTTAACGCCAAGTGGCTGCATATATGTAGCCATAGGTAAACACTTTACTATGTTAAGAACATGCTTCACAAGTGCTCCCAGCAGAGTAACTACAAAGGAATGGGCTAAACAACCCCCTGTTCGGTTTGCAACAGAACTTTCGACCATTGCGAAAGTTCTGAACCGAATAATGAATCCCATTGAAGTCTAGAAGAAGAAGAAGACCCGAACTGGAAAAACCAAAAGTATCCATTTTGAAGGCTTATATGCAAGTAATTGGACATACTGCCCTGGGGTGGTTTGCAAAAAAACATGATTTTTAAATGAGCAGTGATTTATTGATGCTTAAAGTGAAAGCATAAAAATGAAAAATTAATTTCAATATAGTGCCTGGGGGTCCCCTTAGTCTTATAAAGTGAAAAAATGACATCTTCCCTAAAAGCATTTCTCTTCCGTTCACTGACAGATGCAGCCTTCTTATGACACATGGGGTTATGCTCATCCTACTAGGAGTAGACTAGGCAAAACAAACAAAAGCGTAGGTTGGCCCCTCCCAGGGGGCCGTCCTCACCTCAGCATATAATCCCCCTGCCCTGTATAGCACATCAGTTTTTATTTGCCTGGTTCCCTTTGGGATCTGCGGTCTCCTGAAGATTCATCTGATGAAGACTGCTATCAAGAAGCTGGCTGGTGGGCGTGCCTTGCCCGCGATACGCCACCCGTGGGGCTTCCCACAAGCGTATCACAGCCGGCCTGACCTCTTTCTAAACCTAAGCTCTATAAGAGATATGGTGGTCGGTCGAAGAACTATCGTCAGAAGTAGTCTACTTAGAAGTCCTCTGGCGTCTAGGGTTTCCCTTGGTC
>BLSH010385598.1:1401952-1419572 GCA_018402905.1 Glandirana rugosa | reverse complement strand
TTTATGGAAACATTGTATAGAAGTCCTACCAGTTCACTGAGGTCCTACGAGAGGAGGAGGTTAGGTCCCGATGTCACCCTCCCCGACTCACCGGTTGTGCCACCAGTACACTGGAGGGGTTTACTCCAGTCCCCCTCTAGAACCGGGAAGGGTGACATCGGGAACTAGACAGTGTTTTTTGTGAATGTGACACACAATATCGACGTATGTTCTTTCCCCGACCGTCACTTAATGAAGAAATTCCAGTGTTGATCTCAACTCGCTTGTGGACCTTCAAGCCCAAGACGACCAGGCAGGCTTGAAGCCCTGTTTCAGGCCCAGGCGTGCGATCGTTCGGGTTCCGTCCGGACCCGGACCCGGACTTTGTCCCGAAGTTCGGACGGACCAGCAGAACCCGAACTTCCAGGTGTTCGCTCAACTCTAGTTGTGACCTTAAAGAAGTAATTCACTGCCAGCCCCTTTCTTGTATGCAGCTATAACACACAGTGTAAGTGTTTTTTGTGACAGATCAAGGGCTACAGTGGGAAGGGCCAAGATCTCCCCCTGACCTCATTTGGGGAGGTCACATGACCACCGTGTTGGCCACTCAGCCCCTCCCACTGTAGCCCTGGATTGGAGGAGGAGAGCATCCTGGAGTCACTTGACCATCCTGAAGATATGTTACAAAGGTATTTAGAGGCATTGTTATAAATAAAACACTTACATTGTGTGTTATAGCTGGATAAAAGAGAGGGACTGGCAGTGACATTTTATAAACTTTTCTACTAATAGCGGTAGGAGGGGGAGGGCAAAGACGTCTCACACAGACACAGGAGCTGAAAGGCAGGGGGGGGGGGAGCAGAGCAGGGGATGACAGAGGCACGTAACCTGACCACGGTAATCAGGGATCAGCAGCCATGATTACCATGGTCAGCACACAGAGGGCAGAAACTGTCAGGATCAGCCAAGTTTTTTACAGCTTAGAGAGGGAGAGGTTAGACTGTTTAACCTGCTATAAGGGAACAGGATCTTTTTTTTTTTTTTAAGGCTCGGTTCACATAATATGTGAACCAGACCAGCTTTCAATGGAGCCAGTTCGCATATATGCTGGACAGATACTGTGCAAACTTTAACCCATTCAGATCCACGCTATAGCCGAAGTACGGCTCCAGAGCGGATCTGAATTGCCAGTGGACGTCCATGGACGTCCTGGCCATGTGCGTGCTCCTGGCTGTGTGGCCGTGCCCGCGGGTCGGGCGGACTCGACATCCACCCAAGACCCGCAATCCCCTGTCAGAGCTGCAGAACGGGGAACCGCCAATGTAAACACTGTGTTTCTTCCGTTCTGTTGAAGGGGACAAGACAGATCTATTGATCCCTGTCACTGGGATCAGTTAGATCTGTTCTGTCCCGACCAGCCCTGCCCCCCCCCACAGTTACAACACACCCAGGGTACACACTTAACCCCTTCACTGCCCCCTGCAGGTTAACCCCTTCACTGCCAATGACATTTATACAGTAATCAGTGGACATTTAAATTTCTGATCGCTGTATAAATGTCATTGGTCCCAAAAAAGTGTCAAAAATTTCCGACATGTCCGCCCCAATATCGCAGTCCCAATAAAAATCGCAGATCGCTGCCATTACTAGTAAAAAATAAATAAATAATAAAAACACCATAAATCAATTCCCATAGTTTGTAGACGCGATAACTTTTGCACAAACCAATCAATATACGCCGATTGCGATTTTTTTGTTACCAAAAATATGTAGAAGAATATATATCGGCCAAAACTGCTGAATAATTTTTTTTTTTTGGATATTTATTATAGCAAAAAGTAAAAAATATTGTTCTTTTTTAAAAATCATAGCTCTTTGTTTATAGCGGTGATCAGAAATTACGCAGAGGTGATCAAATACCACCAAAAGAAAACTCTATTTGTGGGAAAAAATTATATAAATTCAGTTTGGGTACAACGTCGCACGAATGCGCAATTCTCATTCAAAATGCGACAGCGCTGAAAGCCAAAAATTGTTCTGGGCAGGAGGGGGGTTTAAGTGCCCAGTAAGCAAGTGATTAAAAGGGTCCTGTGCATTTTTCAGTCTGGTTCAGGTGCTATCTCAGTGTCAAATCCACATGTAAATTGCGCCTGAACCGCTGAATGGAAACCGCACCGGACTCTGCACCAAAACCAAACCCACATATGCAGTATCTCACAAAAGTGAGTACACCCCTCACATTTTTGTAAACATTTTATTTTATCTTTTCATAGGACAACATTGAAGAAATTGCACTTTGCTACAATGTATTGAGTTATAGCTTGTATAACAGTGAAAATTTGCTGTCCCCTCAAAATAACTCAACACACAGCCATTAATGCCTAAACCACTGGCAACAAAAGTGAGTACACCCCTAAGTGAAAATGTCCAAATTGGGCCCAAAGTGTCAATATTTTCTGTGGCCCCCATTATTTTCCAGCACTGCCTTAACCCTCTTGGGCATGGAGTTCACCAGAGCTTCACAGGTTGCCATTGGAGTCCTCTTCCACTCCTCTGTGACGACATCACAGAGCTGGTGGATGTTAGAGACCTTGCTCTCTCCACCTTCCATTTGAGGATGCCCCACAGATGCTCAATAGGGTTTACGTCTGGAGACATGCTTGGCCAGTCCATCACCTTTACTCTCAACTTTTTTAACAAGACAGTGGTCATCTTGGAGGTGTGTTTGGGGTCGTTATCATGTTGGAATACTGCCCTGCAGCCCAGTCTCTGAAGAGCAGGGATCATGCTCTGCAACAGTATGTCACAGTACAAGTTGGCATTCATGGTTCCCTTAATGATCTGTAGCTCCCCAGTGCCAGTAGCACTCATGCAGCCCCAGACCATGACACTCCCACTACAATGCTTGACAAGAGGCAAGACACACTTGGCTTTGTACTCCTTCCCTGGTTGCTGCCACACACGCTTGACACCATCGGAACCAAATAAGTTTATCTTGGTCTCATCAGACCATAGGGCATGGTTCCAGTAATCCATGTCCTTAGTCTGCTTGTCTTCAGCAAACAGTTTGCAGACTTTCTTGTGCATCATCTTTAGAAGAGCCTTCCTTCTGGGATGACAGCCATGCAAACCAATTTGTTGCAGTGTGCTGCGTATGTTCTGAGTACTGACAGGCTGACCCCCCACCCCTTCAACCTCTGCAGCAATGCTGGCAGCACTCATACGTCTATTTTGCAAAGGCAACCTCTGGATATGACGCTGAGCAGGTGCACTCAACTTCTTTGGTCGTCATGGTGAGGCCTGTTCTGAATGGAACCTGTCCTGTTAAACTGCTGTATGGTCTTGGCCACCGCGCTGCAGCTCAGTTTCAGGGTCTTGACAATCTTCTTATAGCCTAGGCCATCCTTTGTAGAGCAACAATTCTTTTTCTCAGATCCTCAGAGAGTTCTTTGACATGAGGTGCCATGGTGAACTTCCATTGACCAGTATGAGAAAGTGAGAGTAATAACACCAAATTTAACACACCTGCTCCCCATTCACACCTGAAACCCTGTAACACTAATGAGTCACATAACACCAGGGAGGGAAAATGGCTGATTGGGCCTAAGTTGGACATTTTTGCTTAAGGGTGTACTCGCTTTTGTTGCCAGCGGTTTAGACATTAATGGCTGTGTGTTAAATTATTTTAAGGGGACAGCAAATTTACACTGTTTATACAAGCTGTACACTCATTACTTTACATTGTAGCAAAGTGTATTTTTTTCAGTGTTGTCACATGAAAAAATATAGCAAAAAATATAGAACAAGCTAGGAACCACTGATGCCTCCCATATAGCCAATCTGTTAACATCCCAGACTAATGTAGAGAAAGAAGAAATGGACCCCTAAGGGGACTTTAACCACTTCAGCCCCGGAAGGATTTCACACTTTAGGACCGGAGCCCTTTTTGCGATTCGGCACTGCGTCGCTTTAACTGACAATTGCGCGGTCGTGCGACGCTGTACCCAAACAAAATTTGCGTCCTTTTTTCCCACAAATAGAGCTTTCTTTTGGTGGTATTTGATCACCGCTGCGTCATTTCTGATCGCCACTATAAACAAAAGAAGAGCGACAATTTTGCAAAAAAAACCAAATGTCTTACTTTTTGCTACAATACAAATCCAAAAAAAAAATATAAAAATTTTTTTTTTCATCGGTTTTGGCCAATTTATATTCTTCCTCATATTTGTGATAAAATAAATCGCAATTGCCGTTTATTGATTGGTTTGCGCAAAAGTGGTCGCGTTTACGGATGATGAGAATTCATTTCTGGGGTTTTTATTTTTTTTTTATTTTTTACTAGTAATGGCGGCGATCTGCGATTTTTTGCAGTACTGCGATATTTCAGCGGACATGTCGGAACATTTTGACACTTTTTTGGGACCATTGGCATTTATACAACGATCAGTGCTATAAAAATGCACTGATTACTGTGTAAATGCCATTGGCAGTGAAGGGGTTAACCTGCAGGGGGCTTCTAAGGGTTAACTATGTTCCCTGGGCGTGTTCTAACTGTATGGGGACCGCCCTAGCTGCGAAAGGGAAGTGGTCACAGCCTCCATGTAGAGGAAGGCTGTGATCACAGCCCTTCCCCCTCACAGAACGGAGGTCCGTGTTTATTTACACAGACCTCCGTTCTTTCACTCCGGGGGGCATCGCGGGTGGCCGGCGGAGATCGACTGCACCGCACCCGCTCCCTGGCCCTCCCCGAACACAGTGAGCGCGTGCTGCCAGAGGCCGCCGGAGGCTCGATCCCGCAGCCGCCGTCAGATGACGGCGTTTTGCGTAATAGAGCCACCTTGTCGCCGTCAGATGCCGATCGGCGGTCGGCAAGTGGTTAAGGACAGATGGGGGAGGAATGGTAACAATAGATTAAATAGTATAACAAATTTTATTGGGTACAAATTAGCAATATAAAAAGTTCACATTACATAGAACCATGGAGTTAAAATAGCCACAGTGGGAGTGCGCATGCGCGAGAGTTCTGAGATGGACGCTTGATCCAGGAGCTCCGCGCCACCCCGGAGCCTCGGCACACTCTGTGCCCGATCCAGGCAGCCGAGACCCCCCTATCTATCGGGGGGAGTCCAGGGACAACCCGAGAATGAGAAAACCAGCCCGTTGATGGCACACCAGGGAGCCAGACGTGATCTGGGGCCACAGCTGGATGGACAGGCTAGGCCGGGGTGTACCAAGATGGCCGCCACAGCTGGTCACAAACAGACTGACGCAGCAAAGAATACACAGGAGAACAGGCAAGTACCGGAGCATATACAACCTCCGATCTCCCCCGCTTCCTTTCCATATGGGAAACCTATTCTGGAAGCCTCTCCAGCCTCTACAGAGTCACTCCTGGGACATGTAATGGAGGAGTTTGCTCTTTTCCCCGCTGGGCCCTATCAAGCCAGCCACTCTGCGGCCTAATCACAGAGTTCCCCAGGCCCAGAACCCCCACTACAGTCTTCAGAGCTTTTTCTCAAACTTTCAGAACTTTTGAATAAGGGGCTAGCCTCAACAGCAGCCAAAATTACTGGGGAAATCAAATCTGACCTCCAGAATCTAGGCATGAGAATGGACTCTATCGAACAAAAACCGGACATGACTGTTGCAAAAA
Organism: Glandirana rugosa; assembly: GCA_018402905.1. Classification (NCBI taxonomy): domain Eukaryota; kingdom Metazoa; phylum Chordata; class Amphibia; order Anura; family Ranidae; genus Glandirana; species Glandirana rugosa. The sequence goes on along the minus strand of BLSH010385598.1, from coordinate 1,413,940 downwards.
TAAACCAAAACTCTGGACATATTCAGGTGCTCCAGGAACAGTTAGATGAGGCCTTAGCCAAACTGGATGATTTGGAGAACAGGTCCAGAAGAGATCATTTTAGGGTCCGGGGTCTCCCTGAATTCATTACAGACACCAATGTCGCAATCCAGGACCTTATAAAATCTTTAATCCCCGAGATTCCCCCCCACCGCCTTGAGCTGGATAGAGCTCATAGGGCCTTAGGGTCCCCCATAAAAGATGGCAAGCCAAGGGACAACATAATCAAACCACACTACTATGCTGTGAAAGAAGAAATTATGCATCAATCACGCACCAACCAGCAAATACTCTGTAGGGGACACCAAGTACAGGTCTTCGCTGACCTGTCCCCCTCCACAATCCAAAGGAGAATAAATGTGAAACCATTGCTAAATGTCCTAAACCAAAAGGACATCAAATATTGGTGGGCCTTTCCATTTGCGGCTAAGTTCTCTTTCAAAGGCAAACTTTACTCCTTTAAAGATATGCAAGGAGGTGAACGAATACTTATGGCCTTGAGATTGATCTCAAAGGAGGTGGCGATGGACATTTCCTTACAAGAAGCAGGGGGCCTACCAAAAGGCCCATGCCCTCTAGCCTAGTCACTCCTGTGTGAAAAAAATCCAAAACCAAGAAGGCGAGGGACAACCTACCTCCATAACTCTCTCCGAAAGATCTCTGGGAAATAACCTCTTTTTGGTACCCGCTAGGGCAGGGTATATGCCCTTCCACCCTTACAGGGGTTCTTTTGACTGTCTGAGTGGGAATTCCTCACCTGCTCATTCACATCTAAATCGGTTGTTTGTTTGATTCCCATTGGATTCTAACTTTGTTGTTAGGCCAGGGCTTTGCCTTAACACTTTGATTAAAACCTATACCCAGGGGAGTGCCTCGGAGATGGGAATCCCTTGAACCTTGTACCTTCGCATCTCAGATACCAAACAGGTACTTCTTGAGAAAGTGCCACCGTCCTAGTAACAAATAGCAAACACACATATGTGGGTGATCCCCAATTTTGGGCACATCACGAGATGACACAGATAAAAAATGTACAAAATTTTATTCTCACAAATTGTGAACAAATATATAAACAAAACAGAATAAAAACAAATATGCTGTGTTGGATCCCAATCACAAACTTGGGTTCTAACGGGTATGAACCCTATACAGATACCATTGATAGCAGTCCAACCTATTGTGTGTAGAACACACATGCAGAGGTCTACGCGTTTCGCCAGAGGCTTCCTCAGGACCCCAATCACAGCATGCTTATAGGTTGCCGAGGTAACTGTTTTTTAAAAACAGAATGATAGCATTAAACATTTCTTGTATCAACAGACAATAAATATCAGTATCAAATAGAAAATAAGACAGCATTTTTAATTTGCATAGTATATGCTTACATATAACTCAGTGCCTTCAGGGATCGGACACAGGGGATTTGTAGGATCTGGATGCCCAACAGAGGGGATGCTAGAAAATATGCATATATCAGTATCGGATCAATTATCCCAATATCATAAACCCAAATAAATCCTTCCATTACCTGCTATAGTTCAGCTTAGTAGTGGGCCAACGGGCATCATTAAAAATTGTATTTCATATTGTGGTTATTATCACCTGAACGTGACCGTGGTCCTGTCATTAAGGAGGGAAGATAAATATATTCAGACAGGTATACCTAACTAACAAGGAGTTAATTATAGCAAAAATGTAAATGGACCATATTGTACTGTCCAACCTACCTATAGGGCACGTATGAGGTGAGAAGGAGACAAGTAAGGACTGCATAGGGTATGGGGGAGAGATCCCCCAAAGGGACGTCACCGCAGGGCTGCTATCAATGGTATCTGTATAGGGTTCATACCCGTTAGGACCCAAGTTTGTGATTGGGGTCCAACACAGCATATTTGTTTTTATTCTGTTTTGTTTATATATTTGTTCACAATTTGTGAGAATAAAATTTTGTACATTTTTTATCTGTGTCATCTCGTGATGTGCCCAAAATTGTAAAATGTCCATTTTTTGTGGGGATCGCCCACATATGTGTGTTTGCTTCGCATCTCAGATCTCTTCGAAGCATTTTTCCTCGCCTCTTATTAGATACTTTGCAGACATCTTGGGGCCCCCCTCAACCTCTTGAGGAGCCTACGTCTCCAGCACTCCCTCCTTAAATCCCGAATATGTCCTATTTTACAGTTTTCTTCTTTATTTTTCTGTTCTTTTTAAAGATACTGTTTTTGCCCCTGGATCTGTAGGCTGATTCAGCCTAAGTTTATTGGTTAATGATGCCGGGGCCTGGGGCGGTACCCCATGCGCCCCCTTCTACCCCGCAGTTTCGGTTTTCCGCAGCAGCGGGATAGGGTGACCTTCCCTTTATAGGGTTGGTTCTATTAAACAGGCCTCTGACTAGGCATTTCATTCCCTGGTCAGATGCCTCTGGTCCCAGTCGTGGACCGAATCATTACATATTTCTCTTTGGTTTTTCTGTTTCTTCTCTCTAACTCTCTTTCTGTTTCACCTGGTCAGTGGGTACAGGTTCCTCATCGAATATCCAGATTCCTCTAGCTCAGGAAGCAAGTGACTTATATCATGAGCGAAAACGTCTTTCGGTAAGTGGCGGCGATATGTTGAGCTTTCCCCCATGGCTTCCACATGGCTGACCCACAATCTTCTCCCGCAGTCCTTAAGGTGGCCACACACAATATTCAGGGATTGAACTCCCCTGTCAAGAGAAGAAAGGTTCTGGAGGCCTATCAATTTGTGCAAATCCCCTGCGCTACCCAATATACTATAGAAAGTAAATATGACTTAAATTAATTATATGTGCATGAACTGGCTGCAGCAATACTAATACAAACACAATAGTAACAAAACAAATAATAAAAAATGTGGTACTGCGCAGTCAGTAGAGATCAATCGTCTTATTCACACAGGTGGAGATATAAATTATATAGTATAATAAAGTGACTATAGTGCCTAAACAAGTGGCATTTGGCCACCTCCGATGACGTCGCTATGACAAAACGCGTAAGACGGAGCCAGTGAGCGTCATTACGTACTTCCGGCTTGGAACTGGTGGAACACAGGAAGCCTCAAACGATCCACCTGTCTGACTTCCGCTTGGAGACTTTCTCAAAGCTTAACCGTGAGTTTATACTACTTTGCAGCATATTGCTGCTAAAAACTACTTTCACATTGGAGTATTTTCTTTGTTATATGTGGATCTGCCTTGGCACGAGGGAGTGACCGAGAGGGGTTCCCTTTGTGACGGAGCACAAGGAAGGAAGCAGGTCCACGGGAGGGCTGACTCGATGATCCTGGTCTGAGCAGACCTTCATTCCCAATAGGTGACTCACAACCCCTGTAAACATACCTGTGAGGTTTGACATTCACCCATTTGCACTGTTTGTTGCACATGTTTGGTTTTTTGAATTATACTGACACATTAACAGCACTTTAATTTATATATATACTTTTTTATTATTATTGAGGAATTTGTTGCATCCCGGGTTTTAATACTTTTTATCTCAGCTAATAGCACTCATGAATTTGTACACACCTACCTCATTTTAGACACACGAATATAGACAGCGCCAAACTCACTTTTTTCATCATACTTTTATACATCTGACACCCAAAGGTGTCCCAGTGAGGGCAGCAGTCTTCTGACTTTCATCATTTGATTTTTACCATTTTTATCAGATTGTAGTAGTGTTGTTGGGCAGCGCCACACCACACCTTTTTATACATTGAAAATATAAAGTGCATACATGAAAAAAGTACATACATAAGAAAGTGACTTAGTGCATTAAATGGTGCAACAAATGCAGGTATTAGATACATTTCATCAATGCAATAGTGACACATCCAAAGATGTAATATAAATATCTAATATAACAAGTCCATAAATTGCTCTATTGTTTCTTCAAAATGACTCATAGAACAGTTACATTTAGTGATAACAGGTGTCTCCGTGCTCAAATCAGTGCTCAAAACAACTCCATTAGGTGCTTGAACTTGTGCAACCAAAATCAGTTAGAGTCAATCTGGTGGGTATCACCACCAGGGGGACTCTCATGATAGTGTTCTCCAAAATGTGCTCTCAGAACTCTCACCTCCAAGGCACAGTATTTGTACTGACTGTGCAGTACCCCATTTTTTATTACCTGGAGGCCTATCGCTCAAAGAAATTTGACCTAGTTCTTCTGATGGAGTCTTATTTCCCTGCCGGGTACAACCCAAACTTTATCCACACTTTTTCCTGAAATTCTATCTAGCTAATGCCCCAGACAAAACAAGAGGGGTTGCAATCCTCTTCTCTAGACAGAGCAATTTGTCATGGATCTCTGATTTGAGAGACCCAGAGGGCAGATATTTACTGGTGAAAGGAACCATACAGCCTGACTATAGAAGCCTGTACTCTATAGTCTCTTATTACGCCCCAAACAAGGGACAGGTGTTGTTTTTCCAGAACTTACTCAAAACCCTGGCTTCTCTTCTAGAGGGGACAGTGATTTTGGGAGGTGACTCAAACACGGCCTTTGATCAAGCCTTAGACAAGTCCAGACCAGGTTTGGATCAATTGATCCGTCCTTCTAAAGCAAGTCACAAGATAGCGAGATTGATTCATCAACATGATCTAGTGGACATTTGGAGGGAATTGAACCCCAAATAAAAGAGACTTGTCTTTCTTTTCTAACCCACATAATTCTTATTCGAGAATAGATCACCTATTAATTGCGTCTAGGTGCATCCCAAGGGCGGTCAGTTCTTCGATAATAGACACGGCATTGTCAGATCACTCTATAGTATCCTTAAACATCAGTCTCCCTACCACAGCTAAACAGTCTCCCCTCTGGATGTTAAATTAATCTCTTTTAAGCGACCCAGTAAAATCCAAAGAAATAGTTAACTCCTTGCAGGAGTATTTTCTTTTAAATGAGACTGATGACATGAATCCGGAAACCCCCTGGGCGGCCCATAAGGTTGCCATTAGGGGGAAGTTTATACAGCTAGCATCCCAAAACAAAAGAGAGAGGAAAGCACATATAGATAAACTAGATCAATCTTTTACGGATTTGAAGAAAACCCATAAAAAGAATCCAACAAAGGACTCTCTTAGCAAGTTAGAAGCAGCTAGGCTGGAGCTTAATTTAGCTCTAACCGCCAAGGCGGAGAAGCAAATTAGATGGACAGGTGCCAGGTTTTACACTCTTGAAGACCGTTGCGGCCCAATGTTGGCCTCCAAACTTTCACCGCACCCTAGAAATTACAACCTACCCAGGATAAAATTGGCAGGTCAGGCCTCCACCTCTAATCCCATTAAAATCCTCAAAGCTTTTAGCACTTTTTATTCCGAGCCATACAGTCCCTCGATCTGGTCTTCTGAACAGGAAACACGTAATTTCTTGGATAAATTACCTATTCCTCAATTGTCCTCTAAGCATAAGGACCTAATGGAGGCTCCCATCACTAAGGAAGAGGTCATAGATGTCATTAAGCACCCAAAGAACGGATCAGCCCCAGGCCCTGACAGCCTTTCGGCCCCGTATTATAAAGCCTTCGCAGACATTCTTTCCCCCTTCATGACCAAATTTTTAATTCCAAGGTTCAGGGGTCCCCCCTGGATGTTCACCTGAACACTGCCTTTATAACGGTGATTCCAAAACCAGGGAAAAACCCGGAAGAAGTATGCAGCTACCGCCCTATATCTTTAATCAATAACAATATCAAAATACTAACAAAAATACTAGCCAATCAATTAGGAACCTTTATTAAGGCTTATATACACAAGGACCAGGTAGGCTTCATCCCGGGTAGACAGGGTCCAGACCAAGTGAGAAGGGCAATTGACATTATTTTACTACTACAGTGTAACTGGGACAGGGGCGCCAAGCAAGCGGGAATGTTACTATCCCTTGACCTTCATAAAGCTTTTGATTCTATCTCTTGGCCTTACCTCTTTGCCCTTTTGGAAAAATGGGGGTTTCGTCCCAAATTTAGAGGCATATTGCAGGCGCTATACTCCACCCCCAGGGCAGTGATACGTATGCAAGGGTACCTCTCCAGATATTTTGAAATCTCTAGAGGAACCAGGAATAATCCGAACATCCAAGGGGTCTCATGTGGTCCAAATACTCACAAGTGCCTGTTCGCAGACGATGTTCTGCTTTTTATTACCGGGTCAACAATTTCCCTTCCTAACCTTTGCAAAGTCCTAGATGACTTTGCCGCAATTTCTGGACTCAAAGTGAATTATTCAAAATCCCAAGCTTTAAATATCTCACTACCCCCAGAGACAGTGTCGGCCTTGAAGAATTCCTTCAAATTTAAATATAGCGACTCCACTCTTAATTACTTAGGCATCACCCTGACGAACAAACTTGAGAGACTCTATGAGGCTAACTATCCACCGTTGTACAATAAATTAGAATCAGACCTGAAATCCTGGACTAAAGGGGAGCTATCTTGGTTAGGTAGAATCCATGCGATTAAGATGACACTCCTGCCTAAAATCCTCTACCCGTTCAGATCCCTACCAATTAAAATTAGAATGGACCACTTAAAAAGCTTCCAGAGCAAAATTGTCAAATTTATATGGGGGAAGGGGGATATAGGCTTCCTCAGAATACCCTGTTCACCCCAAGAAAAAAAGGCGGCTTAGGCCTCCCAAAATTAAATTGGTACTGCCAGGCGGCCAGATTGGCCCAACTCTCCACAGTCTATTTCCGATCAGAAAGACCGGATTGGCTTTCAATGGAAAGAATAGCAGTTCCCACATATACATTGGATTTTCTCCTTTGGGTTCCTCCAAGGGAAAGACCTGCCATTCTCTCTCCAATCTTGTCGCAGTCGATGGCCCTCTGGGACGAGGTTCGGTCGTCTCCGTCATTAGTATCAACATACCAACCCTTAGCACATATCTTCCATAATCCTAAATTTCCTCCGGGTTAGAGATTAAGGCTTTTCAATGGTGGCTGGATAAGGGCTTGTACCAGATAGGGCACTTCTTTAATTCTATGGGTCCGTTGTCCCTGGGTTACTGTGTGAGCCAACTGAACCCTCCAGGTTCTGAACGATTCAGATTTTGTCAAATTAATAATTTTCTTCACAAGATATGGGAAAATAACCCTAACCCGCCGGAACTCTCAGCCTATGAAAAATGGTGCGGCCAAGCTGTGGATTCCAGGGGGGAATATCTATAATTTACCTATCACTTGCCAAACAACACTCAAGACACCACATATGCTTGCCTGGGAAAGGGACCTTCAGCTTCAATGGGACCTGGTAGATTGGCAGAGGTCACACTCTAAAGCGTTTAAGGGGCTCAGAAACATCTCCCTGATAGAAGCTAGTCTAAAAGTTCTAACGAGATGGTACCTGACACCCTCGAAATTAGCCTCCATATATCAATCTGTGTCTCCCCTATGTTTTAGAGGTTGTCACTTGTTTGGTTCGATGCCTCACATCTGGTGGGAGTGCCTGAGGATTCGTACTTTTTGGAACTCGGTCTTTCATCTAATTTTCATGGTGACAGGCTGCCAACTGCCCAGATCTCCGACCCTGGCCCTCCTCAATGCGGACATTCCCAGGTTCCATAAACGCTACCGTAAATGAATCCACTTTATTTTCTTGGGAGCCAAAATGACCATTGCCAAGGCATGGAAGCAACCTAAAGTCTCCATGGCCGCAACAATACATAAAATATCTTGGATTATCCCAGGAAAAGATTTCAAGCATTCTGAATGACACTGAGGCTAAATTTAAGGCCATTTGGGAACCGTGGGCCAAATATGTAGGTATCCCCTTAATACCGAGCATTGCAGCTCCTTAATAAATTAGTACACGATAACGCTGACCAGCTCTCTCTCTATTCTGTCTTCCACTCTGTTTCTCTCTTTCTCTCTCTGTATCTCACATGGATATACTTTGGTTTAGAGTTTCTTTATGCAGAGACCACTGTTGCATAGATAAGGTTACAATTGCAGAAAGAAACTAAATGGTTGAATTGATACGCCAGTGTGGCTTTTACCATATAGAAACCTTGTATAGACCAGCCTCCCTGGATGGAGGGTTGGGACTTTGTCAGGCACAGTTTGTTCCCTTTACAGGGTTTCGGGCGGATTCCCAACCTGCCCTTCTCTCTAAGGTTGTTACCAGGGCATGGTAACTTATATGACATACGGCCAATGTTTTAGCTTTTCTCTAGCTTTCTACTCTCACGCTGTCTTTGGAAACGAGTATATCTGCCTTATGTTTTTGAATATGTTTTCTACTTATGTAACTTCAATATTTCTTGTTCAAATTGTTTATTGAAAAATGACAGAAATACAGAAAAAAGAATAGTTTAGTACAGTATGGCTGTTAAGCCGGGATAATGAGGGTATAAGGAACAGGATATACAGGATGGGAGGTAAGGAGTCCATAATACAATGATGTGACAACTTGAGTCTAGGTTAGAGTCTATACTAATGTATTATTGTTCCTGTCGTGGCACTGTAGAGTGCGACCCAAAGTTCGTGGGAGTTCGTTTAGGATGTTGTACCCATATCTGTTGTTTTCGTGGAGCTAAGAAGGCTGGTTTGCTAAATAGAGGGTCCATCTAGGTATAGGAGGATGCATCAGTTGTTGTTTGATATTTGGTTAGTTTAGTTGGTTGGTCTCTATTTGAGCAATTGATCCACAATGGGCTGGAGGGTTGTCTTTCAACTGAGAGTGTGTGCCTCTTGGGTCAAGTAGTCAAGTGACTAACAATGAGGGTACAGAGTTGGTGCTGTTAAAGGGTTTAGGTATATCAACCGTTCTTTAGAGTAATACGGACTCAGTTCTTTGAAGCTCCTTGAATAGTACATAATATATAACATTAAGAGAAAAGAGAAGTTGTTAAGAAAGAGAGTAAAAGCAGTAAGGAAGAAGAAAAGGAAGGAGGTTTGCCGGAAGGGGGGTCATCCAGTAATGATAATTTTAATAGGGGGGATATTATGATGTGAGAAAGGAACTTATGGGAGGAGAAGGGTGTACCCATGGTTGCCAGACACGTTCGAACTTGGGTATTTGATTTGTAATTGTTGCCTTGATTTTAGCGTGTATCATGGCTTTGGTAGTCCTATGTTTAGTTTTGAGGATAGCGAGAGAGGGGGTTTTCCATGACTTTGCAATAGTTTGTTTGGCTGCCGTGATGAATTGAAGTAAAAGTTTGAATTGGATTCATGTAATATCAGGAGGTTTATGGTTGAGTAGGGCTAGAGTTGGCGTGGGGTTCAGGTGATATCCGAGTAAAGTTGAGATGACAGAGAAAACTTCTGCCCAAAATTTGGAGGCAACGGGGCAGTCCCACCATATATGGAGGTGGGTACCTCTGTCTGGACAACCTCTAAAGCTATCTAAGGAGTAGGTTGGAAGGAATTTGGCTATTCGGGTAGGTACTAAGTACCATCTAAAGAGCACTTTGTAGTTTGCTTCAGTGGCTATCACATTTTGGGAGGCAGTTTTAGTGGCTTGCCAGATGTCCTTCCATTCCTCTTCGGAAAGATGGACTTCAAGATCTGATTCCCATTTAGTGACATATAAGAGTGAAGAGTGTGGAGGGGGATTTAGGAGTGCTGTGTATAGTTGCGAGATGAGAGCCCGCATATGTGGGTCTCGGTCGCATGCTTGTTCAAAAAATGATTTGTGGGGGGTAGAGGGGCCAGTTTGGAGGTATGGGGCGTAAAAGTGTTTCAATTGAAGGTATCGAAATAGTTCCGTGTTCGGGAGGTTGTGGGATTCTTGCAGGGTTGGGAAAGGGATTTGCGTGTCGGGAGTATTGAACGAATATGCCCAGATAAGTCCAGCTGACGCCCAATTGTGGAAGGAGGATGGAGATGTCCAGGCTGGATAGAATGCTGGATTGCGGAGGTAGGACAGAAGGGGGTTGTGTGGGGATTGTAGCTTGTATTTAAATTTTAACGTGTCCCATAGGCGAAGAGATTGTTTGGTGATTGGGTTGCGGATAGGTCTACGGTCTTTGGGATGCATCCATAGGAGATTGGATACGGAGAGGGGGTCACAGTCTGTTGATTCCAGAGAGGGGTTTCTTTTGTGGCATGGTATTTAGAAAGCATTGCCAGTTGTGCCGCTTGATAATATTTGGCAAAGCCCTAGTCCTCCATTATTTTTCATGTTATAGAGTACTGTTTTGGCCACCCTGGGTCTGGTCTTGCCCCAAATGAAGGCTACTGTTCTACGTTGCAGTATTCAAAGAAAATATGCAGGGACTGATATGGGAGGTACCCTAAACAAATATAGTATTTTCGGTAGTAGTACCATTTTAACTGCTGTTAAAATGGTACTACTACCAGGAGGATAATAATTTGGTTAGGTGTAATAGCATTGGGGGAAAATTAGCTGAGAATAAATGGTTTAGATCTGCCGTGAGTTTGATGCCTAAGTAGGGTAGGGTATGTGAGGTCCATGAAAAAGGCAGGACTGATTGTAGGTGTGTTTGCTGAGGTTTCGAGAGGGAAATGTTTAGTATTTTGGACTTGTGAGTGTTGACTACTAGGCCGGATATCTTCGCAAAATTTGTTAGTGTTGTCATTAGGTTTGGAGCGGAGGTCATGGGAGAGGTGAGAAATAAAAGGACATCGTCCGCGAATAGACATAGCTTATGAGAGTGTCCACCTATCTCCAGACCTTGGATGTTAGGGTCTTCAAGGATTTTCTGGGCTAATGGCTCAATTGCCAAAGCGAATAGGAGGGGGGATAGGGGGCATCCTTGTCTAGTTCCTCTTTGTATGGGAAAGGGGTCAGAGTAGTGGCCAGCGTATGTGATATGTGCGGTTGGGGTTGTGTATAACGAGAATATCCATTTTAAGAAATGTGGGCCAAAGTTTTGTAGTACTGAATTTAGATATGACCAGGAAAAGATATCAAATGCCTTTTTAATATCTAGGGAGAGAAGACACATTGGTACATTGTGAGATCTGGCTAGATGGGTTAAAAGGGTTACTCTGCGTATGTTGTCACTTGCTTGTCGGAAGGGCATAAAGCCTACTTGGTCCTTATGTATTAAGGAGCCTATAAGCGGGTTTAAGCGAGATGCCAAGACCTTAGCTAATATTTTGATATCGTTATTGAGTATAGATATGGGCCTGAAATTTGAACAGGAGGTGTCGTCAGTTTGTGGTCTGGGGATCATTGAGATGGATGCTTTTAAGGTCTCAGGTGTGAAAGTCTTGTCTTTAAGGAGAGAGTTTAGGGCTTGTGTGAGCAATGGTGCTAGCAGGTCCGTAAAGTGTTTGTAATAGGTGGCGGTTAGGCCATCTGGACCAGGGCGTTTGTTGTTTTTGAGGGTTTTAATTGCTACATGGATCTCTTGTTTCGTTATGGGGTTTTCTAGCTGCGTGCGCTGTTGAGGGGTCAATGTGGGGAGAGTTAGAGGATCGAGAAAGTTAGATCCGTTGCAGGGGATAGCAGGTTGAGGAAGCATAGAGTATAGGTTCGATAAGTGCGTTTGGAAAATCTGGAGAATTTTTATCGGGTTGCTAGTATAGATGCCTGTGGTTATCTTTAGACGAATGGGAATTGTTCGGGATGTTTGGGTAAGCAGATTTCTATTGGTGTCCGTAGATATGATCGTTGGGCTATTTTTAAGAGGTCTAAAAGGTTTGCGTGAATAGCTTGGATATGAGATACGAAGGAGTTGGACGATAGGGGACGTTGCCTAGATTGAAAGAGCTAGGAGATTGAGAGGGGTGTAACTGGGGAGTTGTCGCGTGCGTCGATCTTTTGGGGTATTGCTTTGTTCTCTAGGTACATCGTTAATTTTGGGAGTTTTTGTTGTTTGCGGGACCAGGTCTACCGGATTGGCGGTGGATAATGTTTGTGAAATGCCTGGACGATCGTGGTAACGAGTGTGTTCGGGATTTGAGAGAGGAATTTCTGTTCTGAAAGTGTGGACTCTGGAATTTTCGTAGGTAGAGT
>BLSH010385598.1:1370991-1401942 GCA_018402905.1 Glandirana rugosa | reverse complement strand
GTTACATGGTTACACAGAAGAGAGGGATCTATAATTTTTCCGCCCCCCGCGTACGCGCGTCGAGCTCCTCTGCCTGTACGGACGGATCTCGAGGCGTGTCGGCGCTCTGTATGCCGGCGGATTGTGGGTCGGTCTCCTGGGCTTGTAGCCAGTATGGGTGGCGGTGCCGTAGGCGTCGTGGACGACGGGGCTAGTTGTGAGGTCTGTACCAGCGTTGGCCCAGCTTTGGGTTCTATGGGTCCATGTGGTTTTTGGGCTAGTTCCCTTATCTCCCTTGTAAGTTTGTTAGTGATCTGCTCTGATGTGTGCTTTAAGGCACGCTGCAGCATCGCTTCAAACTGCTGGAGCAGACCCGGGTGCATGTCATTGGGCTGTGAAAGGAGTGGGGAGACTAGGGTGTCATAGTCTGATTCTCCTTCATCTGGGTGCCTTAGAGGCCACTGTTTAGGGGTTTTTGGTGTACCTGGGTATCTTGGGTTTCGACCCGGTTGCGACCATGTCTGGAGTGTTGATCGGGGCAGCAGGTGCTGCGGATGCCGTGGCGGTGGGTATGACCGATGTTCGGGTCCTCTGGCTGGGTGTTAGGCGGCCGTATGTCTCGCGGCTGTGCGGAGCTCTAGGCAGGCATGTCCGTCTCCTCGAGCTGCGCGCATGCGCCCCCCGCCTTTTTAATATCTAGGGAGAGAAGACACATTGGTACATTGCGAGATCTGGCTAGATGGGTTAAAAGGGTTACTTGCTTGTCGGGAGGGCATAAAGCCTACTTGGTCCTTATGTATTAAGGAGCCTATAAGCGTGTTTAAGCGAGATGCCAAGACCTTGGCTAATATTTTGATATCGTTATTGAGTATAGATATGGGCCTGAAATTTGAACAGGAGGTGTCGTCAGTTTGTGGTCTGGGGATCATTGAGATGGATGCTTTTAAGGTCTCAGGTGTGAAAGTCTTGTCTTTAAGGAGAGAGTTTAGGGCTTGTGTGAGCAATGGTGCTAGCAGGTCCGTAAAGTGTTTGTAATAGGTGGCGGTTAGGCCATCTGGACCAGGGCGTTTGTTGTTTTTGAGGGTTTTAATTGCTACATGGATTTCTTGTTTCGTTATGGGGTTTTCTAGCTGCGTGCGCTGTTGAGGGGTCAATGTGGGGAGAGTTAGAGGATCGAGAAAGTTAGATCCGTTGCAGGGGATAGCAGGTTGAGGAAGCATAGAGTATAGGTTCGATAAGTGCGTTTGGAAAATTTGGAGAATTTTTATCGGGTTGCTAGTATAGATGCCTGGGGTTTTCTTTAGACGAATGGGTTTGTAGGGCTTGTTAAGGTTTTGAAGTGAAAGGGCGAGAAATGTGTCTGGTTTGTTTGCTTTAGTATAAATTCTATGGCTCGAGTGTCTCAGTGTTTTCTCTGCGGCTTCAGTTAGGAATAAGTCAAGCTCAAGTCTGGCTTTGTCGAGGATTGATTTATTGTGGGGTGTTGGAGAGTCTTGGAACTTTTCATGAGCTTGAGTGAATTCTCGTTCTAGTAATTGATATTTGATTTGTCGTTCCCTTTTCCTGTGTGTTGCTGCACTAATTATGGTGCCCTGAATTGTTGGATTATGGGCTTCCCAGGTCAGGAGTGGGGAGATGTCTTCCGTTATGTTGTGAGAAATATAGTCTTTTGGGGTCATCTCTATGATTAATGCTGTGGGTGGGTGGGCTAAAAGTGTCATTCAGTGACCACATTCTTCTATTGCGTGATGGGGACAGGGAGATGAAAGATGTCAAGGTGGCGTTGTGGTCAGACCAAGGGATAGGGATTATTAGAGGGGAGGAAACTTGGGGTAACGTGCCAACCGTCGTCAAGATATGATCAATGCGTGTAAACGTGTTGTGGGGGTGGGAGTAGAATGTGAATTATTTTCTGACGGGATTGAGTTCTCTCCAGGTGTCAACGAGTGAGTGTTTCATGAGGAGTTGTTGGAAGGATAGCTTGTTTGGAGTTTTAGAAGGAGCGAAGGGGGATCTATCTAAATAAGGGAGAATGACTTGGTTGGAGTCACTGCCTAACAAAAGTGTGCCTTGTTTGTGTGTGTCTAGAATCTGAAATAGATGCGATAAGAATGCCAGTGGGCTCTGATTAGGGGCATAGTATGTGGCTACTGTAATTGGGGTATCAAGTAGGTCCCCTTGTGGAATTAGATACCTGCCTTTGGGATCTTGTATCTTTTGTTTTAATGTGAATAGGGTGGATTTATGAAAGGCGATCAAAACCCCTCTTTTTTTTGGATTCGGCAGAAGAGGTGTAGAATTGGGGGTAGGTGGGGCTCAAAAATTTGGGGGTATGGTGTGTAGAAAAATGGGTTTCTTGTAGGGCTATTATATGGGCTGAGAGGGAAGAAAAGGTGCAGAGGGCTTTCCTTCTTTTGTTGGGGGAGTTCCATCCCTGTACGTTAAGGGTAAGGAAGTTTAGATTAGCCATGAGGGGTGTCGGGTGGTGATATGTGACTTATGGTACTTACTGGGTGAAGAGGTCCCCTTCCGGCAAAAAAGGGATGATGGAGGCCTAATGAAAAAACTGTAAGGAAAGAATGAGAGGAAGAGAGGTTAAAAAAAGTAAACAGAATACAACATAGAGAAACTGAAAGACCATCTAGGGAGACCGTGTTGGTCTGCCCAGAGGGAGTCATGTTGTCCTGAATGGTAGGAGTCGCCGGGCAAGATGGGGGGCAGCAGTGTCCTGCAGCCTGGGAACATTTGACTTTAGTATATAATGAAATTGGGCCTAAGTATCCAGACAAGTAATGGATTGTACAATATGCAACAGGCAAGGGGGGGCGAACAAGCAATGGGTGGCTAGGGGTATTAGAAATACCCTTGTTAGACTTAGAGAGCCTGTTCGAAAATGCAGTCGCCGTGGAGCTCCAATTTCATGCAAGCAGAAGTGCGAGTAAGGATTGTGAGATCGATAATTTTGTTTAAGAACTGGTTATATGTGATGATTATGAGAAGATTTAAGATCCTGGATGAAAGGGTGGGGGGTGGGTACATGAGATGGAGATCCACAGCGACTGTGATAATTTTGGAGTACAATCATTTATAGTAATAGTAAACCGAACATGGTAAAAATTGAACGTGAGTAAACATGAAATCTAAGGGTAGGAATGTTTTGCAAATATTTGTCTGGGTTGACAGTGCGGGATAGGTCTTCAATTTGAAATCAATTGAGAGAATAGCAATGTCAGACAAAAGGTTCACAAACTAGGGAGCCGCTTGTATCAGGTAGCGGTCAAGGCAGTTTATGATGAGAGGTGTTAAGTTGAGCTTGGCGAGGCTCGTGGGCTTTTGTCTTGGGGAGAACACCGGTGATTAATCCATAGTATCCGGGGAATCTTGACTAGTGGGGGTAGTCCTGATCCTCTTTGAGGTGGAGGAGGGTGGATGTTGTGTTTTCAGGGGTGAGCAGGAGGGTGAGCGTCTGCGGGTCCCCTGATTTAGGGGAGGGCCAGAGTCCAGATGGAGGTCCTGAAGGCAGGCCTGGAGGTCCTCTACTGTTTTGCAGGTAAATTTGCGACCTTGATAGGTGAATCGCAGTGCAAACGGGAACCCCCAGGTGTAGGTTATGCAGCGGTTTTGTAGAGCTTGCAGATGTGGTTTGAAGGCTCTCCGTTTGATAATGGTTGTTTGAGAAAGGTCAGCAAAGAGTTGATATTGATGTCCTTGGAAGACAAGTGAGTCTTTCTGCCTTGCTGCTTGTAATAGTTGCTCTTTGGTACGGAAATAATGTAGTTTGGCGATTATGTCTCGCGGTGGTCCGTTTTGCTTACGTGGGGTAAGTGCCCTATGGACACGGTCCATTTCTAGGCGTTCTATTGGTATCGCTGGAGTGAACTCTTGAAATAGCGCTGTAATGGTCGATTGCGTGTCTACGATCGTTTCAGGTATTCCTCTGATTCTTATGTTCGAACGTCTAGCTCTGTTCTCAAAGTCTTCAAGTTGTGAGGTGAGAGTAAGGTTCTCTTCTCTTAGGGCTTCCATTTCGTCTGATTGTGTAGCTAGATGTTGTTCAAGTTCATCTACACGTTGTTCAAGATCAGAGGTGCGTTGCCCCAGGTCTCTTATTTCTTTAGTGAGTCGCTCTGTGATTTGGTCTGATGTTTGCTTACGTGCACGCTGTAGCATTCGTTCGAATTGTCTTAGGAGATCAGAATGCAGATCATCAGATTTAGATAAGAGTGGGGCCGCTAGCGATTCTGGATCTGATTCACCTTCGTCAGGGTGGTGTAGCGGGCGAAGCCTCGGAGTTCACGGGGACTGCATCCTGGATGTGGATGGCGGCGCCATCTTTGTGGAGGCCCTAGCCATGGCCTTGCGTTTGGACTTGGTCCGGATTTTCGGCTTGGTCCCGGTGGCTACCATCGCAAGCGGTGCTGCACGTTCCTGGTGTCTTAGGATGTCAGCGGAGGTGTTCGGTGGCTAGAGCAGGGGTCTGGCGGTGACTTTAAGTGGCTAAATGTTCCCGAGCCGTGCGGAGCACTAGAGCGGAATTACCGTCCTGTTTGTGCGCCGTAACTTCAATATTTCAATAAAACATTATTTCCAAAGCAAGCAAAATCCTTTCTTGTATTAAGAGAGGTATGGACTCCAGAGATAGAGACATTATTTTGCCCCTGTACAAATCATTAGTAAGACCTCATCTGGAATATGCAGTTCAGTTTTGGGCACCAGTTCTCAAAAAGGATATCTGGGAACTGGAGAAAGTGCAGAGAAGGGCAACCAAACTAATAAAAGGCATGGAGGAGCTCAGCTATGAGGAAAGATTAGAGAATCTGAATTTATTCTCTCTTGAGAAGAGGAGATTAAGGGGGGATATGATCAACATGTACAAGTATATAAGTGGTCCATATAGTGAACTTGGTGTGGAATTATTTACTTTAAGGTCATCACAAAGGACAAGGGGGCACTCTTTACGTCTAGAGGAAAAAAGATTTCATCTACAAATACGGAAAGGTTTCTTCACAGTAAGAGCTGTGAAAATGTGGAATAGACTCCCCCCAGAGGTGGTTTTGGCCAGCACGGTTGATTGCTTTAAAAAAGGCCTGGATTCTTTCCTTAATGTAAATAATATAACTGGGTACTAACATCTTTAGGTAAAGTTGATCCAGGGTGAATCCGATTGCCTCTCGGGGAATCAGGAAGGAATTTTTTCCCCCGTTATAGCAAATTGGATCCATGCTTTGCTGGGGTTTTTTTGCCTTCCTCTGGATCAACTGTGGGTGAAGTATTGTATATGGGATTATTTGGTTGTATGTGTATATGTGTGTGTATATGTGTATATATATATGTATATGTATGTATATATGTATATATATATTTTTTTTTTTTTTTTTTTTGGTTGAACTGGATGGACTTGTGTCTTTTTTCAACCTGACTAACTATGTAACTATGTAACTATGTAACTATGAAAGAAAATAGCCACAGTGATGCATGTACATGGTAAAACAGAAAGGCACCAGTATAGTTGGAAAGGCTGGAACAACAAACCAGGCCCCAATGGAAGAGGCCGCAACAAGGGAATGGTTTACAGCAGCCAAAGCATTTCGGAATTTGCAAGTTATTTCCTTCATCAGGGGAGGAATTCACTGTGCAGTATGTATTTTCTTCTCTATCATGCTGATTTTCACTACTTTGGGCAGGGAATTCACATCCCGTTTGCACTCTTCACGGTCCCAGCAATACACCTTTTGCTTGAGCGAACCTTGGATGAACACGCTGGCCCCAGCCTGGGTTGGGTGGTCCTGGCACTGCCTCAAAAAGACATGCTACCTACTGACTTGCATTTTTTCCTTATGCTTACTGTGATACAGTGTAAGTTGTACATTCCTTTCTGCTTATGATGTTTCATCGATTGTTGGTTGTATTACTAGTTATCTAATAATTACTATTATAATTAAAGATCTGCTGCACCATGAATTCCTCCCCTGATGAAGGAAATAACTTGCAAATTCCAAAACGCGTTGGGAGTTGGACAGCTGTGAACCATTCACTTGTCACGGCCTCTTACATTGGGGCCTGGTTTGTTGTTCCAGCCTTTCCAGCTATACCAGTGCCTTTCTGTTTTACCATGTACATGAATCACTGTGGCTATTTTAACTTCATGGTTCCATGTAATATGAACTTTTTATATTGCTAATTTGTGCCCAATAAAATTTGTTATACTATTTTACCTATTGTTACCATTCCTCCCCATCTGTCCTTAATGTCCCCCTAGGGGCCCATTTCTTCCTTCTCTAGATATAATAAAATATTTACAAAAATGTGAGGGGTGTACTCACTTTTGTGAGATATTGTATGTAAACCCAGCCTTAGTAGTGAAACTGAAGGATGGAAATAGCTGCTGAAGTAAATAATAAAACTCTTTAACTCAAGTAGAATGAATTTATTTTCTATTTCTCCATATGCTTCTGCCTTGTGGACTGTACACTATTTCCAATACTTTGTTACATTAGAAGGCAACAAACTGCCAACTCTAAATACAATACTATACAACATGCTGCAACCTCAGTAAACCAATAGGAGTCACAGCAGGATACTGATTCAGGAAAGAATCATTGCCAAACCAATACTCACAAAGACAAAATGATCCATTTTCAAAGTCTTTCTACTCATTGGTACTTACAGCAGGTGACAGAGTTTTTCTGAAGTCATAGGAATACTTTAGCGTGAAATGTGTCAAAGCCTGTTGAAAAAAAAAAGTATCAGCGAGAGGAAAGGTATAGATTGTTTTCATTATGATATATTCTCTTCAGCAACAGCTTATTCTAATAACGTAAATCAGCTAATTATTAAACTGGCAGGACATGTGCGCAAATGGGTCTTGGTTCCCATTTGCCTAAGACAGCATGGTCCTGAAGTCCATGCCCGCTACTGTCTGAGAGAATGTAATGTATATACCTGAAGTCAGATACATATTTGATCTTTTTTTAAGCTATTCACATCCTACCCCTACTCATCTTAATATCTACATAAACCTCCCATTGCACCATATGCGCCAAAACACACACATTTCACTAAAGAACTACATTGATTTTATTGATTTTAGAAACTTCAAATTTATGGATTTTCCATCGCTTTCATTTCTGGCTTCAATGTTTCTGTCAATAGTGAGGTTTGACAAAACCCAAACTGTATGTAGAAGATGAGGATGTTATAGTGAACACAGTGCCACCGTTATTTGCCACAAAATTCTGGAGTTTGTAATAAGTCTGTAATAAGTAGGTAGTATTAAAATGTCCTGTTTGTTGTTAAGCCATCCAGAAAGAAAGCACATTTGACAAAAACAGTCTACTTGGCAGGAATGTAGGAAATTATAAACCCTAACTGGCCTTGGGTATTCAAAAGACTTCTGATAATCCCTATTGTAAATAGTCACAATAGTCTGGAGTTTATGGAATACTCATCTGTGAAATGAGGGTACTAACCTATGCTGAACTCCTATTAGTCAAACTTTATACATATTACATTAATATAGAAGAAGATAAAACTGTATTACACACCAAACACAACTATATCGCAGGGTCCTAAAGGCTAGTAAGTAGAGTTCGGGTTCGTACCCGACTTTAGGGTGTCCGTGTCCCGAACCCGAAACCGGACTTTTGAGAAAAAGTCCGGGTTCAGGTATTTTTTCACGCCTTTTTGGGCAGCCAATCAACAAGCGTTTCACTCGTTTGCCCTTAGAAGCCATCACAGCCATGCCTACTAATGGCATGGCTATGATTGGCCAGTGCATCATGTGACCCAGGCTCGATATGAGCTGGAGTCATGTAGCACTGCATGTCACATGCTCTCAGACTAGTGTAGGGAGAGGATGATGCCGCCGCTGTAAGGGACAGATTAGCATTATAAAATTATCTCATACTAGTATAGGGAGAGGTTCCTGCAGCTGGTGTGAGGGATAAATTAGCATTATAAAATTATCCCATACTAGTATAGGGAGAGGTTCTTGCTGCTGGTGTGAGGGATAGATTAGCGTTATAAAATCATCTCATACTAGTATAGGGAGAGGTTCCTGACGCTGGTGTGAGGGACAGATTACCGTTATAAAATCATCTCATACTGGTGTAGGGAAAGGTTCCTGCTGCTGGTGTGAGGGGCAGATTACCGTTATAAAATCATCTCATACTAGTATAGGGAGAGGTTCCTGCTGCTGGTGTAAGGGACAGATTACCGTTATATAATCATCTCATACTGGTGTAGGGAGAGGTTCCTGCTGCTGGTGTGAGGGACAGATTACCGTTATAAAATTATCTCATACTGGAGTAGGGAGAGGTTCCCGCTGCTGGTGTGAGGGACAGATTACTGTTATAAAATCATCTCATACTAGTATAGGGAGAGGTTCCTGCTGCTGGTGTGAGGGACAGATTAGCGTTATAAAATCATCTCATACTGGTGTAGGGAGAGGTTCCTGCTGCTGGTGTGAGGGATAGATTAGCGTTATCAAATCATCTCATACTAGTATAGGGAGAGGTTCCTGCTGCTGGTGTGAGGGACAGATTACCATTATAAGATCATCTCATACTAGTATAGGGAGAGGTTCCTGCTGCTGATGTGAGGGACAGATTAGCGTTATAAAATCATCTCATACTGGTGTAGGGAGAGGTTCCTGCTGCTGGTGGGAGGGACAGATTAGCTTTATAAAACCATCTCATACTGGTGTAGGGAGAGGTTCCTGCTGCTTGTGTCAGGGGCAGATTACCGTTATAAAATCATCTCATACTAGTATAGGGAGAGGTTCCTGCTGCTGGTGTGAGGGACAGATTACCGTTATATAATCATCTCATACTGGTGTAGGGAGAGGTTCCTGCTGCTGGTGTGAGGGACAGATTACCATTATAAAATCATCTCATACTGGTGTAGGCAGAGGTTCCTGCTGCTGGTGTGAGGGACAGATTACTGTTATAAAATCATCTCATACTAGTATAAGGAGAGGTTCCTGCTGTTGGTGTGAGGGACAGATTACCGTTATAAAATCATCTCATACTGGTGTAAGGAGAGGTTCCTGCTGCTGGTGTGAGGGACAGATTAGCATTATAAAATCATCTAATACTAATGTAGGGAGAGGATCCTGCTGCTGGTGTGAGGGGCAGATTAGCGTTATAAAAAATAATATAAATTTGTGCTAAATAGTACATTTGTGTCCAGAATGAGGAGACGTGTGTTTCAAATAAGGGACGTGTTCGTGGTGCTGCTGGTGCTGCTGGTGTTTGTGTTGTTGGTGAAGCTCCTGTTGCAAGGAGAGGACGTGGTCGCTCTGTGCCAGCTACACCCACAAGTGAAACACCTTCCTCAGGTGCGAGTAGCCGACAGAACCTTCAACGTAATATGGTAGGCCCGAATGCCGCTCAACGAATGGTGAGGCCACAAGAAGTACAGGCGATAGTAGATTGGGTGGAAGACAATGCCTCCAGTTCCTTCACATTGTCTCCCACCTGGTCCCTTGCTGAAAGCTCAGAGTTGGCACCTGAACCCCATGGCCATCTGTCTTTTACCTCAGCCCCTTGTAAATCAGCCAAGCAGTCTGAGCCCCAAGTCATGCAGCAGGCTCTTATGCTTTTTGATGACTCTGCTGCTGTGCATTCTGTGGGCCATCCACATAGCCCTGCCCCAGAAGTGGAAGACATTGAGTGCACCGATGCCTAACCACTTCTGTTGCAGGATGAGGACATGGAAACACCACTGCAGTACGTCTCTGATGATGATGAAACTGCTGCGGCTTTCTACAGTGTGCAGACTGACAAGGAGTGCAGTGGTGAAGAGTGGGTGGAAGATGATGTTGAGGATGATGAGGTCCTAGACCCCGCATGGAATGAAGGTCATGTGAGTGACGTGTGCAGTTTGGAGAAAGAGGTGGTGGTCACACAGAGGCACCAGCACAGCAAAAGAGGAAGCAGGTTGCAAAAGCGGAGCGACCATCCCCTAGACAGTATGCCTGCTACTACCCACCGCACCCAGGGACCTAGCACACCAAAGGCAGCTCAAAGGAGTTCCCTGGCGTGGCAGTTCTTCAGACAATGTGCTGACGACAAGACACAAGTGGTTTGCACGCTGTGCAATCAGAGCCTGAAGCGAGGCATAAATGTTCTAAACCTGAGCACAACCTGCATGACCAGGCATCTACATGCAAAGCACGAGCTGCAGTGGAATAAGCACCTCAAAATCCAAGAAAGGTCTCAGGCTCCTCCTGCTTCCTCTTCTGCTGCTGCCTCGGCCTCTTCCTCCACCTCTACAGTGCCAGTGTCACCTGCCACCCAGCAAACAGACGAGATGACAGCAACGCCACCATGTCCGCCACCGTCCCCAAGCATTTCCACACCATGGTCCTATGGAAGCTTACAGCTGTCCGTCTCCCAAACACTGGAGAGAAAGAGGAAGTACCCTCCTACCCACTCGCAATCCCTGGCCCTGAATGCCAGCATTTCAAAATTTCTGGCCTTTGAAATGCTGTCATTCCGTCTGGTGGACACGGACAGTTTTAAAAACCTGATGGCGGTGGCTGTTCCAGAGTATGTGGTTCCCAGCCGCCACTACTTTTCCAGGAGAGCCATCCCTTCCCTGCACAAACAAGTCAGGGACAAGATCAAGCGTGCACTGTGCAATGCCATCTGTGGCAAGGTCCACATAACCACTGATACATGGACCAGTAAGCACAGGCAGGGACGCTATATCTCGCTAACTGCACACTGGGCAAATGTAGTGGCGGGTGGGCCTGAGGTGAATAGCAGTTTGGCGTATGTCCTTCCACCACCGAGGATTGCATGGCATTTCTCTTTGCCTACTGTTGCCTCCTCCTCCTCCTACTCCGCTTCCTCCTCCTCTACCACCTCCTCATCCGCTCAGCGTAACACCTTCACCACCAACTTCAGCACATCCTGGGGGGAAACGACAGCAAGCTGATTTAAAACTGATATTTTTGGGGGATAAACCCCACACTGCGCAGGAGCTGTGGACGGGCGTTGAACAACAGACCGATGAGTGGTTGTTTCCACTGAGCCTCAAGCCCGGCCTGGTGGTGTGCGATAATGAGCGAAATCTCGTAGCAGCTCTGGTCCTAACCGTTTTGACGCACATCCCTTGCCTGGCGCATGTGCTGAACTTGGTGGTGCAGAAATTTCTAAAAAACTACCCGGATATGTCAAAGCTGCTCTAGAAAGTGTGGGCCGTCTGTGCACGCTTTCGGCGTTCTCATCCTGCCGCTGCTCGCCTGTCTGCTCTGCAGCGGAACTTCGGCCTTCCCACTCACCGCCTCTTATGCGACGTGCCCACAAGGTGGAACTCCACCTTGCACATGCTGGAGAGACTGTGCGAGCAGCAACAGGCAATAGTGGAGTTTCAGCTGCAGCACGCACGGGTCAATCGCTCTGCGGAACAGCACCACTTCACGACCAACGAGTGGGCCTTCATGCGAGACCTGTGCACCATGTTGCGGTGTTTTGAGTACTCCACCAACATGGCCAGTGCCGATGACGCTGTTCTCAGCGTTACTATCCCACTTCTATGTCTCCTTGAAAAAACACTTCGGGATATGATGGAAGAGGATGTGGCACAGGAGGATGAGGAAGAGGGGTCATTTCCATGGTTATCAGGCCAGTCATTCACAAGTGGCTCGGAGGGTGGGTTCCTGCACCAGTATAGGCCAGGTAAAAAAATTTCAACCCAGGGCACAGTTCTGGAGGATGAGGATGATGGGGAGGAGGAAGAGGTGGAGGAACTGTGTTCACAGCAGGGTGGCACCCAATGCAATCCTCCTCCCATTTTTTATTTTTTTTATGTGATTTTAAGTAATTTCACTATCCACATTTGTTTACAGGGCACTTGTCCTTCTCTTATCCCCATTTTGCTTCCTTTTGCAGCCCTCTAGCCCTTTCCATTACTTTTTTAGAGCCATTTTAGTGCCCAAAAGTTCAGGTCACCATTGACTTCAATAGGGTTTGGGGTTCGGGGTCAAGTTCGGGGTGGTAAGTCCTTGTTCACTCTGGCTTACCTAAGCATATGTCTGAGTGAGGGCCATGTTTGCCCACAAAGGGATGCACAGGTATTCCATGTTCCTATTAAACCATGTGGTGGTGGCTACCTTGTGTAAATGGTTATCTGATCAGTTGACCTGCCTGAGTAAAGGTTATTCTCTCTGGTGCTTAGATTGTTGTCCTACAGGTTGGAAAATATCTGCTCAGAGTGAGGCTGAGCGTGTGTATGTCACATTAGTCACAAGGACAAATAGAGAGAGTGAATCCTCCCAGTAGGAACACAGACAGCAATAAAGATCCTCAGGGGTTGTAACCTCTCCCTACTCTATTTGAAAATTTGAACATTAAAAAATGGCTTTGGATACACTTTGAGTAAATGTGTAACCATTCTATTTTATACTTTTTAATTTTATAATAATCTTTTTTATATGTACATTTTGCAATACACACATACAAATCTAATATATGCCTAAAAATACTTTATTTACTTAATTTATTTGTTTAGCTCACTCAAACCAGTCAGAAATGTTAAACATAAACCAAAGCCAATTCTGTGAATGTACAATTATATACAGTATCTCACAAAAGTGAGTATACTCCTCACATTTTTGTAAATATTTTATTTATGCTAGCAGCTCTCATACGTCTATTTCCCAAAGACAACCTCTGGATATGACGCTGAGAGCGTGCACTCAACTCCTTTGGTCAACCATGGTGAAACCTGTTTTGAGTGGAACCTGTCATGTTAAACCACTGTATGGTCTTGGCCACCATGCTGCAGCTCAGTTTCAGGGTCTTGGCAATCTTCTTATAGTCTAGGCCATCTTTATGTAGAGCAACAATTCTTTTTTTCAGATCCTCAGAGAGTTCTTTGCCATGAGGTGTCATGTTGAACTTCCAGTGACCAGTATGAGAGAGTGAGAGCGATAACACCAAATTTAACATATCTGCTCCCCATTCCTACCTGAGACCTTGTAACACTAACGAGTAACATGACACCGGGGAGGGAAAATAGCTAATTAGGCCCAATTTGGACATTTTCACTTAGAGGTGTACTCACTTCTGTTGCCAGCGGTTTATACATTAATGGCTGTGTGCTGAGTTATTTTGAGGGGACAGCAAATTTACACTGTTATACAAGCTGTACATTCACTACTTTACATTGTAGCAAAGTGTCATTTCTTCAGTGTTGTCACATGAAAAGATATAATAAAATATTTACACAAATGTGAGGGGTGTACTCAC
Organism: Glandirana rugosa; assembly: GCA_018402905.1. NCBI lineage: Eukaryota > Metazoa > Chordata > Amphibia > Anura > Ranidae > Glandirana > Glandirana rugosa. The sequence goes on along the minus strand of BLSH010385598.1, from coordinate 1,388,707 downwards.
TTTGTGAGATACTGTAGCATGAACCTTACTCGCAGGTTAATTGGCGCAGCTGCTATTGATTATTAAATACAGTATTTTTACGAATTGAAAGCAGAAATTGTTGGAATCCTAGCATGTACAGTGTTGTTTGTTGTACAACATGTTTGACTTTATTGACTGTCTACAAATGTGAAAAATGATGTGACCAAGTAACAAATCCATTTGGAGGGCATCTTTTTTTCCAATTTTACATTATGTTAAAACTATGAAAAAAAACATTCAAAAGTAGTATATTCTTTCAGAATACCTTATCAGGTTCATATTCATGTAGAACACCTTATCAATAAGCAAATAAATTGTTTAGGAAATATTCAAAGTGTTCACATGAACAATGCATGTCAGCATGTACAGTAGGTGTAGTGCATGTCAGCATGTAGGTGTGCAGTAGTTATTATTCACATATTTTATTGCGAGATTTATGGGATTAAAGTTGTATACCTAGTGGATTATTTACTACTACATATTCTGCATTGGATGCTTGTTTCATTTCAACATCTCAAGAATGACTGAATATAATTTTCTATAATGGTACCTTATATAATGGACTTCGTTGTAAAAAGACTTAACAAAGGAAACTTGACAGTGCTGCACCATGCAAAGGTTTCAGAAGAGTCTGGCATCTACCAGGTCTCTCACCATGCAGTTTAAAGGGCCCTAGAAAGTCTGCTCTGAGCAGAGAAAACTAGATTTGCATTTTTAGCCAAGACTGGTAAATCTTGGTATGAATCTATAAGCCTGGATGCTTTGTGGAGTCTTTGGTTGAATAGTCTCAAACCCTGGGTCCGGTCCACATTTTTGCAGCTCCATCCTCCTGAGGGCTCCATCTTGCAGAGGTGATCATTTTGTTGCCAGATAGTGGCAGGTGCATGGACGGGCTGAGAATGTGTGTCTACACTGACAATGCTTAGGAGATACAGATGCTGCAGGAGCAGCATGTGAACACTGGTGTGCTCTGGCCAGAGTATATGCTCTAATAGGCTGAGAGCTGCTGTATTGCGAGTGGGGTTGCTTTATAGCTAGAAGGCTGTAATTTTACTTTGGATACGGTGTGATTTTTGAAACCCCTGCATGGACAAACCAAGTTTCCTTAAATTAATTTTGGCGAGCAGACTGTGTCCTTAAAAGTTCACCTTTACAGAAAAAACTGTAAGATGAACTTCCCCAGGATGCTCTCTTCACCCCCCCCTCCAGTCCTGCACCTGGAGCTCACATATCTCCCATGCTGAGCCACGGTATAGCTGCCTCAGGGATCCGGGGCTTGGAAATCACCACAGCTAAATCTCCAAAACGTACCCCGTCAGGCGGTACATTCTGAAGCATTCTAATTGGTTGTCGCCGTCACAGCGGCAGCACTGACCAATCAGCACCCGCATAGCCTGTCCTGTCAGTGGGCAAGAAGACGCGTGAATGCCGAGGGGGTTTCTAAGCCCCCGGACCCCTGAGGAGGCTATACCGGGGCTCTGCATGGGAGATATGTGCAGTCCAAGGGATGTGAATGCCAAAGGTATTTCTAAGCCCCCTGAGGTTGCTATACTGGGGCTCTGCACGGGAGATATGTGTGCTCCAGGTCAGCGGGACTGGCGGGGGGGGTGAGGAGGGTGCCCTGTGTAAGTTCACCTTACAGATTTTTCTGTAAAGGTGAACTTACCCTTTATCGAAACCCTGTCCTCAGCTTAGAAGAATGGAAGTAAAAGCATGGAAAAATCAAGTATTTTAAATGTTTTCTTGATGCATTTTTCTTTCATAACATATTCGTTTTTTTTTTTAAATTCATGTTTATTAAAGTTTTTGGAAAACATATAAACAAGAAAAGACAAGAGAAAAGGCAACCACGCCATGCAGGGTGGGAGAAACAAAAAAACAAAAACAGGTTAAAACAAAACCCCTCCCACCCCCCTCCCCTGCAGGTTCTCCATCCAGTGGACAAGTCAACTGATGTGATATTCGAAACCCCATTCAATAGGGGAAATGTGTACCAACTTTACTTAATGTGCGGTAGTCAAAACTTCAGGGCATCCAGCTTACCATGTAATAGTGTCTAAAGCAGTGCTCTCCCAAATCATGTGTAAATAGGCATTATTTTTCAATACAATAGTTCACACATCAGTTTTCAGCTCTCACCTCACATGACAGATTTTATTCACTTGCAATGTATCTCTGAACTTTCTCGGAAATTCAACCAAACAATAGTATTCTCCCTTCCCTGCACATTATAGCCCTCTCCTCTTATGGATAAATACTGCTTCTGATGGCTCAGCTCCTCTGATCCTCCCTCACCTCTCTACATGACAGCCGGGGACAAAAGGGAAAACTATAGGGTATCACTTCATGGTGACCTTTGATTCTGCTGGGGCCATTGACATCACACCCAATATGGTGATGCCCAGCAGCAGTTTGAGGGCTTTAGCATGCAAATAACATGCCTAAAATATGTTGAGTGCACATATAATACCATGGGCAGATTGTTGTTGAAACGGATAGTCTGGTGACAGAGTTAACTTAAAGACTAGTAACTAAGACGGCTAAACTATGGTAAGAGAGGAAGACACGTTAATGGAAAAGAAAGATTTTCCAATAGCTTTCCTTCAATATCTCCAGAAACTCATGCATATATAAAAAATAAAACTTAGCAAAATAATAATTTAAATGTGGGAATACAATAGCTGTCTTGCAAAATGACCAGTTGTTTCAGGATCGGAATGCACTGAATGCTTATATGATAGTATTAAATATAGGAAAAAAATTAATTATGGAACAATAAGAGGGTCTCTGAAACAGGAGAAGTGTATTTGACTACAACAATACCAGAATAAAAAAGAGTCCCAAATCAATAACAAATTAAGGATATAAAAAGCATATATAAAATAGATATAAAATGATAAAACAGTTACTAAATCGACATTACATTAAGCATATAAAACTATAAAACTTCTGCAGTTTTCCTACCTGCACCAATAATAATTCCAATGTGGTCCCTTTAGCACAAAGCAAAAAAAAAAAAAAAATACAACCAAATAATGTCTTTAATTATCAGTGCATGGATAACATTTTCCTTTTACATTTTTTCATTGATAATTCTATGACTTTATGCTCAATTTCAAATATTTCTTTGTTTTGGAAAGAATTGAACATACAATTACATTTTATTGATGAAGTTAAGTAGGCTTCAAGTCATATTGAATGTAACACCATGCACATAATTTTTTTCATGATCAATCTTGACCATACTAGAAGGGTCCATATACTGACAATTTCAACTCATTGTGAAATATACACAGGTATTCTGTCTAGAGGAATTTCAGCCACTTAATAATTAGATTCCATCAAGATAATTCTGACAGACCAGGGAGTTATGGAAGCAGTGCTAGATGAGGTCAGTTGTCATCTAAGATAGATTTTAAATGTAAAAGATAATTCAGGGATATGTTTATAAAGCAGTGAATGCTTTTCACCAAACATTCACTGACACTGAATCAATCACTGTCATTGAATATTTGATAAATGTTAAAATCACTGCTTTGTAAATATGCCCAGATGAAATCCATATCAAATTGTTTGTTTTATTATCTGCATCTCAGTGGAGAGATTACCCTTTGTGTTTCCCTTTACCCAAGGAAACACAACAGGAAGTAAGAAGAAAACTCTCCACTTAGACATTTGTTAACAGAAAATGGATCCACATTGGATGATTCACCCTCACCTTTTGTTCCATTGATAACTCTAAAATGAAGGGTTTCCTCTCATTTTATGACTTTGTAACAATGGTAAAAGGATCAATAGAAAGGTAAGTCACAGGAAAGAAAACCAGATAGCAATAGAAACTTAAACAGGGCCTAACCCTTCCCTCTTCTATTTGAAACTAAAACAAAAAGTTTTCTATTACATACACTTTAAAGGAGATACTGGTGCCTATATTACATTTTCTTGGTGGCATAATGCACATATGCACTCACATTGGATGGGCCTTAACCATGTATGTATGCATAGATGCTTCAGCCATCTCCACTTTCCTATGCTGAAAGCATGCTCACTGCATGCTTTCAGCACAGTAACCGAGCTGTCCCTGACTACTCCTGGGCACTGTTTGTGATCAGCAGCCATTGGGTGAGGGTCCTGCTCTTGTGATTGCTGTCACAGCCAATCATAACTGTCATATGATCAGGAATGTCCTGTCCTTAAGAATCCCTTAAAAAAATGCGTAGGTACGTAGGTTGTGATATTGTTAGTTATATTTTTAGTGCTGGTTCTGTAAATGAAAAGGTGCTGTAATATAGATATACACTATGCCACCAAAAGTATTAAGACACCTGCCTTTACATGCACATGACTTTAATGGCATCCCAGTCTTAGTCCGTAGGGTTCAATATTCAGTTGGCCCACCCTTTGCAGCTATAACAGCCTCAACTCTTCTGGGAAGGCTGTCCTCAAAGTTTAGTGTGTCTCTGGGAATGTTTGACCATTCATCCAGAAGGGCATTTATGAAGTCAGGCATTGATGTTGGATGAGAAGGCTTGGCTTGCAGTCTCTGTCCCAATACTTTTGATAATATAGTGTGTGTCTCAAATGTTCAGCTAAAGCATTGCATTTTTTTAAAGGAATCTGTAATGACCTTCTTTTGGCTTTTGAAAGTGTTGCTTGGGAAGCCTCCTTTAATTAGGTGAAATTAAACATTCAGTCAATGTTTTCATGTATTCTACATCACTTAGATGGATTTATAAAACACTGTGCTCCATTTTCATACACTTGCTGGAAATCCAATTTGCAACAAATGGACCATGTTTTTTTTCATTGAAATATTTGACATTCTATTATGTATTGTAAAATGTAGCCATTGGATACCCTGGGTTCTATTTATACCCTTTTCCCACCATGTGACATATCTACAAACTATAATGCATTGTGATACAGTTTAGAGGGAAACTATAATGTTTTTGCCAAATTTAAGTAAATGTTTACACATTTATAAACAGATCTAGCATGTTCTTTTCATTATTTGTTTTTTTATATACATATAAACATGTAATTAAGGTTGCTTCCATTACATTTTGTTTACGGAACATTTAGCCAGATTTGTTTTTGACTACTTATATTTGATTAAAAAATCTATGTGGCTGTGTATTCGCTTGCAGAATGATTTGCCTAACTAAACTTCATGTATGTTTTCCTGTTTCTTTCTGTCTGTGTTTATGCCAAACTATAGTGGTCTCTCTACCAGTCAGAAAAAAAAAACTATTCTGTGATTATGCTGGATTAAAGACATTGAGTAGTTGTTACGAGCCATGTCAGAAAGCTGATACACTAAGTATGACAGAGTGTGCGCTATTTGAAAAGTTCCAGGAATGCTAATCTGTCTAGTCTCTGTGAGATTACATAGTGAATGTTATACAAATGCTTTTAGTGAATAAGAAAAAGCTGTCTCAAATTATTTTTATATGATTCAAAAATTCAAAGCCTTTACTAAAAAGACAAACATCTGGGTTATAGTTTTAAAACATTTTTTAAAAGACGTATCACAGTCTGATGAAGTTAATATCTGTGCATCTTTTTAAAGTGAAAATACAATTTTAATAAAACAAAACACACCCAAATTGAAAACCTCCATATACGCAATCCTATTCCCACAGTTGACCCAGTGGGAGGCAAAAAACCTCAGTAAAGCATGATCCAATTTACTTCAGCGGACACAAACAATTCCTTCCTGATCCCCAAATAGTTAAACGGAAATTTCCTGGATTACCCATAAATATTATGGTAAGATTATGGTGGGTATGGCGCTGCCCCTCGGAAATGTCAAATCTGTTATCAGCTCATAAATTTTCCAGAATGTTGGTATTCTAAAATTACTACAGAGGATCACAATGCGAGTAATCTTATAATGCAAAGATGGGTGCTATAGTCATGTGGGTAATGATCTTCTATCTCCCAAGGAGTTATTATGGTTAAAAATGTGAAAAATAATACTGGGATAAATGCTGAAACACAAAAATACAAAATGTGATAAATCGATACCAATGTGAACCACCACTAAAAATCTGGTCTAGATACTCCCTAATGGTTGCATGTGTTATTGCTTGAAATAAATTGTACATCCAAGCAAAAACAAAGAAATTGATAAATACAATATTGAGTGAATTTAAGTAAATAATGAAAAATTGCACCAAAAGGCTAAAACCAGAAACTAAAGGTGAATAAATAAATATAATGTTGGGTGATAAAAATGAATAATCAATCCATGTGGGTCACTCCTGTGACTGTGCAAACAAATTTCTTTTAAAGTGCATACACAAAAAGTGCTGTGACAGTGAGAAAACGTCCCAAAAAGATTTCTTGCTGGTGAATGTAAGTGATAATTAAAATAGGATCTTCCACTGCAAATCCATGTGCCAGATGTTCCCCTCTGTGCTCTCCCAATGAAAAGCCACTCACCAAAGAGCGCTCCCCACTAAAGGGGTACACGTTATAGTTGTTTATGCGTAGCTCTTCACCGTCTCCCACAGTAGGACATGAAATGAGAACCATATTTTGCGCAATATTGTACTAACATTTAATGCTAAAAGATGTGGAAACACTCACAAGTATACAAAAAAGTCAAAATCAAATGTGGGATTACCGTGCTAGTTGAAATATGTAAGGTATGGTTGCAGCAATTGATGGGATACCACCCAAAATATGAATAAAACGCAACCAGAATAATATGAGGAGAAAAATTAAAGCGCATGTGCAAAAAGATATGAATAGGTAAGTGACCACAAATCAATTGAGATAAGATAAAATATAAAACAATTCAATCCATATAACTTAATAGTGCTAACAAATTCATATTCACGTGTATAATAAGAGTAAACATTAAATAAAATAATATAATGTGCAAAGTTCATAAAGTGCAAGAAGTGTAACAAGTAGAGTTGAGCGGACACCAGGATGTTCGGGTCCGTCTGGTTCGGTACCGAACTTGACCCGAACTTTACCCCGGACCCCGAACTCCATTGAAGTCAATGGTGAAACAAACTTTTGGTCACTAAAATGGCTGTAAAAAAGTCCTGGAAAGCGCTAGAGGGCTGCAAAAGGAAGCAAAATGGGGGTAAGGAGTTGGACAAGTGCCCTACAAACAAATGTGGATAGGGAAATAACTTAAAATCACAAAAAAAAAAATGGGAGGGAAGGTGGATGTGGAGTAGGAGCCTAGAGGTTGACTAGGCCGTGACCGTGGCAGTGTAGGTGGAAGTAGTGGTGGTGGAGGAGGAGGTAGTCAAAACTGTTATTTGTTTGTTTGGTTTTTTTTCTAATTGGGGTAGCCCCCAAAATATTGAGTCATAAAAAAAAAAAACAAGTATACCAATTGCTGTGTGAGGTTGGTCTAAATGTCTATTCTGCACAAGGTACAGACAAGTCTTGTGGGATCCATGCCTTGTTCATTTTAATAAACGTTAGCTTGTCCACGTTGGCTGTGGACAGGTGGCTGCACTTGTCTGTGATAGCGCCCCCTGCCGTGCTAAACACACGTTCAGACAATACACTGGCTGCAGGGCAAGCCAGCACCTCCAAGGCATAAAGGGCAAGCTCAGGCCATGTGCCCAATTTGGAGACCCAGAAGTTGAATGGGGAAGACCCATCAGGCAGTACGTGTAGGTGTGTGCACACATACTGTTCCACCATGTTGCTGAAATGCTGCCTCCTGCTAAGACGTTGCCTATCAGCTGGTGGTGCTGTTTGTTGTGGCGGGCTGCTGACAAAGCTTTTTCACATTTCGGCCATGCTAACCCTGCCTTCTGAGGTGCTGGCGGTGCCACAGCTGCGTTGGCGACCTCTTCCTCCTCCTCCACCTTCGCCTTGTGCATCCACTGAGCCCCCTGTGTCATTTGGGAATGCCCTCAGCAGCGCGTCTACCAGCGTGCGCTAGTAGTCGCGCATCTTCCGATCACGCTCCAGTGAGGGAATTAAGGATGGCACGTTGTCCTTGTAATGGGGATCCAGCAGGGTGGCCACCCAGTAATCGGCACAAGTTAATATGTGGGCAACTCGGCTGTCGTTGAGCAGGCACTGCAGCATGTAGTCGCTCATGTGTGCCAGGCTGCCCAGAGGCAAAAGTCAAGCTGTCCTCTGTGGGAGGTGAATCATCTGTGTCCTCCGTATCCCCCCTGCCACGCTCCAGTAATGCCCAGGAGCTGCGTTGGGTGCCACCCTGCTGTGAACACAGTTCCTCCTCCTCCTCCTCCTCCTCCTCCTCCTCCTCATCATCTTCCTCGTCCTGCTCATCCCCAAGAACTGTGCCCTGGCTTGAAAATGTTTTACCTGGCCTATGCTGGTGCAGGAACCCACCCTCCGAGCCACTTGTGAATGACTTGCCTGAAAACCATGGAAATGACCCCTCTTCCTCCTCCTCTTCCTCCTGTGCCTCATCCTCTTCCATCATCGCCCAAAGTGTTTTTTCAAGGAGACATCGTCATCGGCACTGGCCATGTTGGTGGAGTACTCAAAACGCCACAATATGGTACACAGGTCTCACATGGAGGCCCACTCGTTGGCGGTGAAGTGGTGTTGTTCCGCAGAGCGACTGACCCGTGTGTGCTGCAGCTGAAACTCCACTATTGCCTGATGCTGCTCACACAGTCTCTCCAGCATGTGCAAGGTGGAGTTCCACCTTGTGGGCACGTCGCATAGGAGGCGGTGAGTGGGAAGGCCGAAGCTACGCTGCAGCGCAGACAGGTGAGCAGCAGTAGGGTGAGAATGCCGAAAGCGCACACAGACGGCCTGCACTTTCTGCAGCAGCTCTGACATATCTGGGTATTTTTTTAGAAATTTCTGCACCACCAAGTTCAGCACATGCGCCAGGTAAGGGATGTGCGTCAAACCGGCTAGGCCCAGAGCTGCTACGAAATTTCACCCATTATCGCACATCACCAGGCCGGGCTTGAGGCTCAGTGGCAACAACCACTCATCGGTCTCTTGTTCAATGACCATCCACAGCTCCTGCGCAGTGTGGGGTTTATCCCCAAACATATCAGTTTTAAAACAGCCTGCTTTTGTTTCCCCATGGATATGCTGAAGTTGGTGGTGAAGGTGTTACACTGAGTGGATGAGGAGGTGGTAGAGGAGGAGGAAGCGCAGTAGGAGGAGGAGGCAACAGGAGGCAAAGAGAAATGCCCTGCAATCCTCGCTGGTGGAAGGACATGTGCCAAACGGCTAGCCGCCTGAGGCCCACCCGCCACTACATTTGCCCAGTGTGCAGTTAGCGAGATATAGCATCCCTGCCCGTGCTTACTGGTCCACATATCAGTGGTTATGTGGACCTTGCCACAGGTGGCATTGCACAGTACACACTTGATCTCATCCCCGACTTGTTTGTACAGGGAAGGGATGGCTCGTCTGGAAAAGTAGTGGAGGCTGGGAACCACATACTGTGGGAAAGACACAGCCATCAGGTTTTTAAAACTGTCCATGTCCACCAGACAGAATGACAGCATTTCAAAGGCCAGGAATTTTGAAATGCTGGCATTCAGGGCCAGGGATCGCGGGTGTGGAAATTCCTCTTTCTCTCCAGTGTTTGGGAGATGGAGAGCTGTAGGCTTCCATGGGACCGTGTGGAAATGCTTGGGAAGGGTGGCGGGCATGGTGGCGTTGCTGTCACATCGTCTGTTTGCTGGGTGGCAGGTGACACTGGCACTGTAGAGGTGGAGGAAGAGGCCGAGGCAGCAGCAGAAGAGGAAGTAGGAGGAGGCTGAGATCTTTCTTGGATTTTGAGGTAATTATTCCACTGCGGCAAGTGCTTTGCATTTAGATGCCTGGTCATGGAGTTTGTGCTCAGGTTTATAACATTTGTGCCTCACTTCAGCCTCTCATTGCACAGTGTGCAAACCACTTGTGTTTTGTAGGCAGCACATTGTCTGAAGAACTGCCACACCGGGGAACGCCTTTGAGCTGCCTTTGGTGTGCTAGGTCCCTGGGTGCTGTGGGTAGTAGCAGGTATACTGTCTAGGGGACGCTCGCTCCGCTTTTGCAACCTGCTTCCTCTTTTGCTGTGCTGGTCTGTGCGACCACCACCTCTTCCTCCAAACTGCGCAAGTCACTCGCATGACCTTCATTCCATGTGGGGTCTAGGACCTCATCATCCTCCACATCATCTTCCACCCACCCTTCACCACTGCCCTCCTTGTCAGTCTGCACACTGAGGAAAGCCGCAGCAGTTGGCACCTGTATTTCGTCATCATCAGAGATGTGCTGCGGTGGTGTTTCCATGTCCTCATCCTGCAACAGAAGTGGTTGGGCATCGGTGCACTCAATGTCTTCCACTTCTGGGGCAGGGCTATGTGGATGGCCCATGGAAAGCACACCAGCAGATTCATAAAAAAGCATAAGAGACTGCCGCATGACTTGGGGCTCAGACTGCTTTGCTAATTTACAAGGGGCTGAGGTGAAAGACAGATGGCCATGGGGTTCAGGTGCCAACTGAGCTTTCATTAAGGGACTGGGTGGGAGACAATGTGAAGGAACTGGAGGCATTGCCAGCCACCCAATCTGCTATCGCCTGTACTTGTTCTGGCCTCGCCATTCGTTGAGCGCAATTCAGGCCTACCATATAACGTTGAATGTTCTGTCGGCTACCTGAGGAAGGTGTTTCACTTGTGTGTGTAGCTGGCACAGATCGACCACGTCCTATCCTTGCAACAGGACTTTCAGCAACACCACCAACACCAGCAGCACCACGACCACGTCCCTTATTTGACGCTCTCCTCATTCTGGACACAAATGTACTATGTAGCACTATTTATTAATACTAAAAAACAAAAGAATAAATTATTATTCTTTTTTTTAACAAAAAAAGAAAATTGTAGATGCACTTTTTATTTTTTTGCAAGAAATGCACCGCTCACCCCAGCAGCAGGAACCTCTCCCTACACCAGTATGAGATGATATTAGAACGATCGATAATCTGTTTTTCACAGCACTGACAGGAAGCTGTCCCTACTGCAGTATGAGATGATTTTAAAACAATAATCTCCCCCTCACAGCACCGACAGGAACCTCTCCTTAATGCAGTAGTAGACGGTTTTAGAACGATAAACTTTCGCTCAGAGCACCAACAGTAACCTCTCCCTAATGCAGTAGGAGATGGTTTTATAACGATAAACTCTCCCCCAGAGCAGCAACAGGAACCTCTCCCTAATGCAGTAGTAGATGGTTTTAGAACGATAAACTCTCCCTCAGAGCACCAACAGGAAACTCTCCCTAATGCAGTAGTAGATGGGTTTAGAATGATAAACTCTCTCTCAGACCAACAACAGGAACCTCTCCCTAATGATAAGAGTCCTTAGTAGATCATAGCAATCACCAGACCTCCACCGTGGAAACCGTCACCAGTGACACCAACACTCTTAACTGCTTACCAGATTTCACCGACCCCCCGTTACAGAGGGTCAGTGTCCGCTGTGTAAGTATAGGGAAGAAACACTGCAACAGCCTCACTCCCTCGGAATTATTCACCAGCACGATTTCCACAGCACAGGATGTCAGACACAGCAAAAGCCCAGGTATCCCTCGGAGGTCATGGAAAATATAGAGGACCCAAATAGTGTAGATTGCCTAAACACAGTTTTTAATGTAAAAAACAAAATCAGCACACTCACATTTGGTCGGTAAAAACAGCGCATTTGTTAAGGTAACAAATCCAGTCACAATGATGGCGAACAGTGTACAGGTTCCTGGTCACAAGCAGGCGAACGTCGTTAGGCTCCACCCAGCGCGTTTCGTCATTGAGTTGACGTTGTCAGGGGCGTGGCTAACCCACGGCGCCTCACCTTATATGTGACCAAGACAAGAAATAGACTGCGTTCCAGCCGCAGAGCTCACAGAACCACCAAACAGGAAGACAAGCAAACGCTCATCTCCAAATTATGAATATAATCCAAATTGCACTTTACAGGCAAAATCAAATAAAATAGATATTTAAATTAATCGATATACATTATAAAATGGCTTTAAATGTAAACAATAAGTGTAATAACTTATGCCCGCAATATTACGGACCAAGAAGCTATCACAAATCCACCAAGTGACTGGAAGTGAAATTATATAACCATTAAAAAGAACTCCAAGTACTAACAATAATGTTACAATTAAAAGATATGCAATAAAAATTAGCAAGAAATCACCAAACGTCCCTGCATTGATAATAGGTCACATGAAAGGACCCACAAACCCTAATACTAATGAATGTTATATTAAAAATGTAAATATCTACCAAAAAGGACGTTTTATGCATTATTAATGAACGCATTAACGTCTAACTCTATATTAAGGCCTAGAGGAGCTGAAGAACGTAAGGTGAGAATCCAAAAGGTTTCCAACCTGGAGATTTCTCTCCTCGTGTTGTTACCCCTCCAAGTGGGAACATAGTTATCTATGGCCAAAATCTTGGTACCCAAAGGGTTCCTACCATGGTGCTTAGCATAGTGTTTAGATACACTATGATTGGGGAAACCCTTTCGGATATTGGCCAAGTGCTCCTTCACTCTCACCTGAAAGGTACGTGTAGTGCGCCCCACGTAGTACAGCCCACATGGGCAGATCAGCAGATATACAACATTCCTGGTGTTACACGAAATGAAGGATTTAATGAAATAGGTCTTTCCATCATGTGGGGAAAGAAAACGAATGCATTTTGATCTAATACTATTAACAGCACATACCCCACACCTCCTACATGGGTAAAAACCCTTCATATTTTGAAAGAACATAGTCTTCCTAGATGGAGGGTTAATCACATTGGGTGCTACAGATAATCTAATAGGGGCCACCCCCTTAAAAAGCACCGTGGGAGGATCAGAAAGTAAAGGTCACAGTATTCTATCGTTTTTCAAAATTTCCCAATGTTTTCTCAACACCATATTAATCTGCCTGTGCTGATTCGAATAGGTAGTGACAAAGGGGCAAGTAAACTTGTTATCATCAGGCTTCTTTTTGGGGGCCAGAAGCTGCTGCCTATCCATAGCGACTACCTCCTTATAGGCTTTATCAATCGTTGCAGATTCATAACCTTTCTCACTGAACCTCTTCCTTAAGACAAGGGCCTCCTCCTTGAAGGTGTCCAGATTGGTACAGTTCCTCCGAAGGTGGATGAACTGACCCTTCGGGATGGCTGTCAGCCATGTAGGATGATGGCAACTAGTCCTATCTATATAACCATTACGGTCAGTCTCCTTGAAGTAAGTGGAGGTAACAAGATGTCCATCCACCACTTCAATATTGAGATCCAGAAAGTGTATCTTGGTGCTACTGGCCTCATATTCAAATCTAATCCCCCTATCGTTAACATTCAGTGAAGCCATATAAGAATCCAAAGATTGTATATCGCCTTCCCATAGGAGGAGGACGTCGTCTATATACCTAAGCCACACCTTGAGCTCCGGTCTGCGATCATTATAGACGACGTCCTCCTCCCATTTGGCCATGAATAAGTTGGCCATACTGGGAGCATATTTAGCTCCCATGGCCACTCCTCTGGTCTGGAGGAAAAAATCTCCCCCATACCAGAAGAAGTTATGCTTCATGGCATAATCCAACAGGGACAGAATGAATTCCACTTGTCTAGATGGCAGAGAATGGTCCATTCTTAAAAAATGCTCCACCGCCTCCATACCTTGAGCATGGGAGATGATAGTGTAGAGGGAGGACACATCCGCAGTAGCAAGGATAGTGCCCTCCCTCCACTCAACCCCCATCAGGAAATTGATAACCTGAGTGGTGTCCCTCAAGAAGGCAGGTGTCTTAATAACCAAGGGCTGAAGATAAGAGTCTATGTACCGACCCACCCTGGAAGTGATGGAATCAATGCCACTCACTATGGGCCTTCCAGGGGGGTCGGTCACACTCTTATGAATCTTGGGCAGATAGTAAATCACAGGTAGCCTAGGGGCCACCGGTACCATGAAAGACTTTTCCTTATTTGAAAGGATACCCTCCTTGAAACCAAAACCCACTAACTTGTTCAGTTCCTTCTTGTAGGCCACAGTAGGATTTCCTGGTAAACGGCAATAGGTATCCTTATCGGACAGCAGTCTATCCATCTCTTTCCCATAAGCAGAGTGGTCCAAGACCACTATGCCCCCGCCCTTATCCGCAGGTCTCACTACGATGTCACTCTGCTCCTTCAAGGAACGCAACCCCCTCTCAAACCTAAGATCAGGATAGATTTTTTTAGGTTTAATGGTACTGATATCTTTAAGAACCAAATCCCTGAATATCGACAATAAGGGGGGTAAATTTCCAGGCGGGTTGAATAAAGAGGCATTGGATAAGCCAGAATGCCTAAATTGATCCTGGCCCAACCCTGACCAAACTGGGTTGCTTATAAGATACCTTTTAATATTCAGGCGTCTGATATATTTGTGGACATCCATATAGGACTCAAATTTATTCAGAGACCGTGAAGGAGCATGCTTCAAACCACGGTTAAGGACATAAATCTCATCATTAGACAGGGGATGTTGACTCAGGTTAAAAATGCCCGTGCACTCTACATTCTGGGTCTTTTTTGTACGGACCCGCCTCCCCCCTCTGGACCCTCTTTTGGTTCGATGAACCTCTTGTTGCCACCCCTGACCCTGGGAAAATTCGGACCCTGTTGAAAGACCGGCCCTGATTGTTGCCAACTCGCCGGTGACCTAGAGAAACCCCTATAGGGCCCCCCCGCACCTCCCTGATAATTTGGGTGCTGTGTCATATAGTTCTCCTCAAAATCCTACAAGAAGGAACTGGACAAGTTAGTGGGTTTTGGTTTCAAGGAGGGTATCCTTTCAAAAAAGGAAAAGTCTTTCATGCTACCGGTGGCCCCTAGGCTACCTGTGATTTACTATCTGCCCAAGATTCATAAGAGTGTGACTGACCCCCCTGGAAGGCCCATAGTGAGTGGCATTGATTCCATCACTTCCAGGGTGGGTCGGTACATAGACTCTTATCTTCAGCCCTTGGTTATTAATACACCTGCCTTCTTGAGAGACACCACTCAGGTTATCAATTTCCTGATGGGGGTTGAGTGGAGGGAGGGCACTATCCTTGCTACTGCGGATGTGTCCTCCCTCTACACTATCATCTCCCATGCTCATGGTATGGAGGCGGTGGAGCATTTTTTAAGAATGGACCATTCTCTGCCATCTAGACAAGTGGAATTCATTCTGTCCCTGTTGGATTATGCCATGAAGCATAACTTCTTCTTGTATGGGGGAGATTTTTTCCTCCAGACCAGAGGAGTGGCCATGGGAGCTAAATATGCTCCCAGTATGGCCAACTTATTCATGGCCAAATGGGAGGAGGACGTCGTCTATAATGATCGCAGACCGGAGCTCAAGGTGTGGCTTAGGTATATAGACGACGTCCTCCTCCTATGGGAAGGCGATATACAATCTTTGGATTCTTATATGGCTTCGCTGAATGTTAACGATAGGGGGATTAGATTTGAATATGAGGCCAGTAGCACCAAGATACACTTTCTGGATCTCAATATTGAAGTGGTGGATGGACATCTTGTTACCTCCACTTACTTCAAGGAGACTGACCGTAATGGTTATATAGATAGGACTAGTTGCCTTCATCCTACATGGCTGACAGCCATCCCGAAGGGTCAGTTCATCCACCTTCGGAGGAACTGTACCAATCTGGACACCTTCAAGGAGGAGGCCCTTGTCTTAAGGAAGAGGTTCAGTGAGAAAGGTTATGAATCTGCAACGATTGATAAAGCCTATAAGGAGGTAGTCGCTATGGATAGGCAGCAGCTTCTGGCCCCCAAAAAGAAGCCTGATGATAACAAGTTTACTTGCCCCTTTGTCACTACCTATTCGAATCAGCACAGGCAGATTAATAGGGTGTTGAGAAAACATTGGGAAATTTTGAAAAACGATAGAATACTGTGACCTTTACTTTCTGATGCTCCCACGGTGCTTTTTAAGGGGGTGGCCCCTATTAGATTATCTGTAGCACCCAATGTGATTGACCCTCCATCTAGGAAGACTATGTTCTTTCAAAATATGAAGGGTTTTTACCCATGTAGGAGGTGTGGGGTATGTGCTGTTAATAGTATTAGATCAAAATGCATTAGTTTTCTTTCCCCACATGATGGAAAGACCTATTTCATTAAATCCTTCATTTCGTGTAACACCAGGAATGTTGTATATCTGCTGATCTGCCCATGTGGGCTGTACTACGTGGGGCGCACTACACGTACCTTTCAGGTGAGAGTGAAGGAGCACTTGGCCAATATCCGAAAGGGTTTCCCCAATCATAGTGTATCTAAGCACTATGCTAAGCACCATGGTAGGAACCCTTTGGGTACCAAGATTTTGGCCATAGATAACTATGTTCCCACTTGGAGGGGTAACAACACGAGGAGAGAAATCTCTAGGTTGGAAACCTTTTGGATTCTCACCTTACGTTCTTCAGCTTCTCTAGGCCTTAATATAGAGTTAGACGTTAATGCGTTCATTAATAATGCATAAAACTTCCTTTTTGGTAGATATTTACATTTTTAATATAACATTCATTAGTATTAGGGTTTGTGGGTCCTTTCATGTGACCTATTATCAATGCAGGGACGTTTGGTGATTTCTTGCTAATTTTTATTGCATATCTTTTAATTGTAACATTATTGTTAGTACTTGGAGTTCTTTTTAATGGTTATGTAATTTCACTTCCAGTCACTTGGTGGAGCTGTGATAGCTTCTTGGTCCGTAATATTGCGGGCATAAGTTATTACACTTATTATTTACATTTAAAGCCATTTTATAATGTATATCGATTAATTTAAATATCTATTTTATTTGATTTTGCCTGTAAAGTGCAATTGTGTCTGACATCCTGTGCTGTGGAAATCGTGCTGGTGAATAATTCCGAGGGAGTGAGGCTGTTGCAGTGTTTCTTCCCTATACTTACACAGCGGACACTGACCCTCTGTAACGGGGGGTCGGTGAAATCTGGTAAGCAGTTAAGAGTGTTGGTGTCACTGGTGACGGTTTCCACGGTGGAGGTCTGGTGATTGCTATGATCTACTAAGGACTCTTATCATCTGGATTTATTTAAGTGGACTACATGCGCTGCAGTTTGAACTTTTATATTTTTAGTGTTTCACCTGAACTATCTGCTGGCTGCATAGACTTTTTGATCACTACATATTTGTTTTATACATTACGAGGAATGTTTTCTTAGTACCCCTATGTGCAGGATTGTTCTTTTATTATAACTAGAGTTGAGCGAACACCTGGACGTTCGGGTTCTGCTGGTCCGTCCGAACTTCGGGACAAAGTCCGGGTCCGGGTCCGGACGGAACCCGAACGATCGCACGGACAACGAACCCCATTGAAATCAATGGGGACCCGAACTTTTAGGCACAAAAATGGCTGTAGGAAAGTCCTGGAAAGCCCCAGAGGGCTGCAAAAGGAAGTAAAATGGGGGTAAGGGTAGGGCAAGTGCCCTACAAAAAAATGGGGACAGGGAAATAACTTTAAATATTTTTAAAAAAATAAAAACATAAAAAATGCAAAAATGGAGATGAATGTGGTTCATCTTCAAACTGTGTCTGAAAAGTATTAATTAACGGTAGAAGCCATATAACTGTTCTAAAATCATCTTCAAACTAGGGCAAGTGCCCTACAAATAAATGGGGATAGGGAAAATAAATTAAAATCAAATA
>BLSH010385598.1:1285238-1319593 GCA_018402905.1 Glandirana rugosa | reverse complement strand
CAGTACAGTACCTCTCCCTTCATTGCCATTTGAGTTATCTCATCAATCAACAAGTTATCATAATCTTCACTCTGTCCTGGGGGTCTGTATACTATTCCAATTCTAAGGGAAGATCCCTCCCTGGTTGGAAGGCAGACCCAGAGGGTTTCAAGTATTTAATTTGTCTTTTGAATTAATGTTAGTTTTATGTCATTTTTTACATATATGGCAACTCCAACTCCCCTCTTCCCTACTCTGTCATTCCTGTATAGTGTGTACCCTGGTATAGTTATTTCCCAGTCATTTGAATCCTTGAACCATGTCTCTGTAATTGCAACAAGGTCCAAGTTATCCCTAGACATAAGAGCTGTCAGTTCACAAAGCTTGTTGCCTAAACTACGGGCATTAGTGCACATGACATGACAAACACTACTTTCAACTGCTTTCTTTCTATTAACAGAAACTTCAACTGAAGTGACCTCAGCACATTACTAATGAGTGACCAATGGAAAAAATGGAACATACTGCAATTTTCACCAACAATACGGGCTTGGCGCCATCTACTAAAGCAAACGACAATATCCACAAAACCTATGCATCATGAATTCACGCTACAAAGGATTGAGGCATTGATTCCCGCCCTATCCATGGTACACCTTAAAATGCACGGCATAACCCAGGTTCGAGACCTCATACAAGATGGTACGCCTTACAGCTTACATTACCTGACAGCGAAATACAAGCTCAACATGATAGCCCAATTTACTTACACCCGTATCCTACACTTCTTGAAGACACATCCTATTCCAAGGCTGGAAATACCCGCCTACACATGGAACTATTACTACTCAACCCCCACACTAAATACCAAGGGCATCACATATTTTTATAATAATTTACAAAACAAAGCAGAATTTCAAAAAACCCTAGCCACCACCAAATGGGAAACTGAGCTTGGAATCTCATTCACTTTAGATCAGTGGTTCTCAACTCCAGTCCTCGGGACCCACCAACAGGCCAGATTTTAAGTATTACCTTGGGGAGATGTAGACTAGAATACTGCAATCACTGAGCAGCAAATTATATCACCTGTGATGCATTTCAGTTATCCTGCAAACCTGAACTGTTAGTGGGTCCCGAGGACCGGAGTTGAGAACCACTGCTCTAGATAAATGGAGGCAGCACACAAAGAATTACACAAAGTGACCCATTGTGTCCACCATTGGGAAATCTTGTTCAAGATTACCAACAGATGGCACCTAACACCATACAAAATGGCCAAAATCTAACCCAACACCTCCCCATTATGCTGGAGGGGGTGTGGGCAGGTTGGAAACCTCCTACACGCCTTCTGGAAATGCCCACACCTTAACAGCTTCTGGAACCACATATTCAAAATGCTGTCCACACTCACGGGCTGCATTAAATGACCTTGCCCAAAACTAGCCGTGCTCCACATAGGAATAGATCTCTATCCACACCAATTCAGACAACCTATCACTCACATACTATTGGCAGCATGCACACTTATACTAAAAACATGGAAGTCTAACACCCCACCACTCATATCTGAGGTTCTGCAACTAGTACAAACAAACTTCTACCATGAACAAGCCATAGCCACGAATACACTGAATAGAGCATCATTTGACCGTAACTGGTCTATATGGACTGATAAATGTAAGACCCTTTAAACCCAGCAATTAACTACGGGATATTGTCAAACTATTTCTTGTATATCATATACCCTTCTTTTCCTCAAATTATTTCATATACCCTTATTTTCCCCACTCTCTCAATGTACCAAGCTAATGCCTGTAATATTTAAGATGTTGCACTGTACCTTACATACCTCTCTGTACTGTATCTTCAAAATTCAAAAAAACTTTAATAATAAAAATAAAAAAAATGGTTATAGGGGTGCGGGTCCTGCCCTGGGGGACATGTATCAATGAAAAAAAAGTTTGTGAAAAACTTAATTTTTAAATGAGCAGTGATTTTTTGATTTTAAAGTGAAAGCATAAAAATAAAAAATTCCTTCCAATATAGTGCCTGGGGAGGTCCAGCTAGTCTACCTGTAAAGTGGCAGATCTGTGCCATGTCTAGAATTTGCTACTGCAATAATTGTATTTATAAAGCCAAAAAAAAAAGCTACCTTTATTTTGCTCAGCAACAGCTGGGGTGTCAGTGTGTATGATGAGGCCACAATGTAGTACACTGGGAACAAGATTAGAGATTGTTTGGATAAATTCTGGTATAACTTTGGCTTTGGATAGAAGTAACGGGTGCAGAAAAATTGGGCTATGGATGTCGGTGCCTTCCCACCGTAACCCTTTTGTCCCTTTTGTGTGACTTTTAGGTGCTCTTACCAACAGGCTGATTGGTTGGATGTTAAATGCCTTGTTAAGCAGGTGGTACCCAAATGGCTGGTGTTTTTGCCATGTTTGATGTGCCTGAGACCCAGTTTGTAGATAGCAACAGTGCGATCTGCTGCAGATGTGCTGAAAAAAGCCCAGACAGCTGAGCTTTGGGAAGTGGGCCAGTAACAGCTGCAGAATATGATGGAATAGAATGGCTGTTCTCTGCTCTTTCTTGATGTCGGCCTCCTTGGGGTTGTGCCGCCTCATCTTCAGTTTCCTCCTCTGCTCTATCTGGCACCCAAATCGCATCAGTGACCTCATGATCATCATCATCATCTCCATCTCCTCCATCTTCATTCTCACCATTACCACTGGAGACAACTTAGCAATACGCTGTATCTGGGTGAACATGAATTCCACTTTGTCTACCAGTGTTCTCCCCTCTCTCTAGGCTCATGTTCCTGTAATCCTCAACCTCAGAACCAACATCTGAATCCTGTAATGGCTAGGCATCATCAAGGAGCAAGTGGCTGATGCTGTGGTCAAATAACTCAGCTGATTCCTCCATGGCTGATGTTGGGGTTATGGCAGGAATAGATGTGGACAAGGAGGCAGGTTTATCCACTCTGGCAACTGCAGGGGACTGCAAACTTGTCTCTGCTTGCGTGACAGTGGATGAGGAGGATGAGGAAGGTTTAGTAAGCCAGTCCACCACCTCCTCTGCATGCTTTGGCTGGATAGCATGAGCAAACTCACTAAACAGAGGAAATGATTCCCTGCCTGAGGACTAATCACCATGTCCACCTTTGCCTGTGGACACATTTGTTGCTGGCCCCCTTACAGTGCCAAGGAAATGTCTGTCTTGTTGCCCTCCCAGACATTATTGGGAGGGAAGGGGTGGTGCTTATTAGCAAATGTAAAGAAGAAGTGGAAATCTGTACGTAGCTGCACTTCAATCAATATAAAGTGGTGTTTGGTGCACTTTAATTTGAGTACTCACACTACACAGACACACTCCATGGATACACTATAATATACTGCAATATAATGTGTCAAATGTACAGTGATGCACAGAACTATATGGCGTTAAACTGACAGTAACTCACACAGAAGTAAATAGCGTTAAACTGGCAGTAACGTACACAGAAGTAAATGGCGTTAAACTGGCAGTAACGCACACAGAACTATATGGTGTTAAACTGGCAGTAACACACACAGCACTATATGGCATTAAACTGGCAGTAAGGCACACAGAAGTAAATGGCATTAAACTGGAAGTAACGCACAAAACTATATGGCGTTAAACTGGCAGTAACACACACAGAACTATATGGCGTTAAACTGGCAGTAACGAACACAGAAGTATATGGCGGTAAACTGGCAGTAACACACACAAAAGTAAATGGCATTAAACTGGCAGTAATGCACAAAACTATATGGTGTTAAACTGTCAGTAATGCACACAGAACTATATGGCGGTAAACTGGCAGTAACGCACACAGAAGTAAATGGCATTAAACTTACAGTAACGAACACAGAACTACAGTATATGGTGTTAAACTGGCAGTAACGCATACAGAACTATATGGCATTAAACTGGCAGTAACGCACAATGAAGTAAATGGTGCTAAACTGGCAGTAATGCACACAGAAGTAAATGGCATTAAATTGGCAGTAACGCACACATAAGTAAATGACGTTAAACTTGCAGTAACGCAATCAAATAGACGGTGTTCAACCATCACTACACTGACGCTATCTGAACTGTCCCTACTCTAGCTGTACACTAATGTAAAGATTAGTGACACGGTCTCACTACACTACACTGCCGCTATCTGAGCTCTCCCTACTCTAGCTATACACTAATATATAGATTAGTGACATGTTCTTACTGCACTACACTGAAACTATCTGAGCTGTCCCTACTCTAGCTGCACACTATGCAAAGCTGTCTGCCGAACGACTGAATAACAAAAGTACGGCCCAAACTTATGCTCAGGCCGAACCGTTCACCCATCCCTACTTGTCAGTTTTTACATTGTTGCATTATATGTGGTTCTTTAATTCAGAGTTTGATAGAAATTAAATAGCGACAGGACAGCCAGACTTAGTAAACAGGTGGCCATTTTCTTCATGGCAGTCAAAGCGCCTTGATGAAAAAGCACATTGCTGCTAAAACTAAGAAAGGCCTTATTTAAACTGAAATTAATTAGCTTGAGGGTGCTGCTGTATGTAAACCAAGCCCAGCTGCCCATGATTTTATTTTACAAAAGTTTACCTATTCACCTTAAAATGGTCAACATTTACTAACAGGATTTGCCTCCTATAGATCTCAATAGGATTCACTGCTAAGTTCAGATTCAGTGAATTTCTGCCAGGTTTTTCCAAAGTCTCAATAAATCACACCTAGTCAGATTCACTCCTTACTAGTCTGTGGTTCAAAATCCTCATTCCAAGAACAAACAGCAATGTACCATCTGCACAAAAATAAAGGTATGCAGAGTAGAAAGTGTCAGAATGTCAGGAAATAGTTCCCCAAACAAACACACATAAATGTGCACTTGTATTTATTTTGCACCTGCTTATCACTGCACTTGGAGAAAAGCACAAATGCCTGAGTGCAGCATTTTGGTGAATTTATTGGTAATATAACAAGAAGGTTACTCACAAAAGAAAGGTCATGGAAAGTATGTGACACTGCAGTAATCCCCGTTCGTGGAGTGATAAATCAGGAGGGTCCTCTGCGGCTGAATGCTCGGAGGGACGCTGCCAGTGGTTTTCTGCACTTCCTGGAGCCATGAAACACCAGGGCAACCGATTGTGACGTCACTTTCCGGATGTGATGGGATGTCATAGACGGCGCGTTTGCGGAGCATGCACTCCTTCTTCAGACCTTAGTAATGCCTTCCTGGATGAGAGCTTAAAAGGATAAAAGAAGCTGGCCGCAGGGTCCTAAAGTCCAGCACTGGCTCAGAAAGTGAATCGGGATTGTACAGATGATATAAAAACATTTATCAAACCAACATGTATATAATAATAAATTGTATATAATAAAATATATGTAAAATGAAATGAAATAAAATAAAATGCCGTATCACATAAAAGGAGAATATAAGAAGAGAATAAGTGTTCCTCACTCCACTTAAATAGGAGAACAGTGAGATTGTGTTTAGAAGATTATCACTAGTCTTTGAGTTTACCTATCCACATTATTGATGTTCTAGGATTAACTACATTATTTTGAGCCATAGAGAAAGCCTTTTGATGAGTATCTTAATTATGCCATTTGTTCATGGCCAGTTCATAGATACTATGCATAGATACTATGATCTAAATGTCAGCATATTTATCTAATTTGGCATGCCAATAAGTGCAGAAAATCACTATGCTGACATTTTTTCGGTTTCTGAATGATACAACATTTTGTCTTTCAGCAAAAGTAAAACATTTGAAAATCAGTTGCAAAAATGAAAGAAAGACAAGATAACGTATACATCCTTGATGACTCACTTTTCTTAAAATGAAGCTATTGTAATTTAAGTGATGGAAAAAACCTCCTATACTATTGACCACATAACTGTTTAGATGCCTGGTGCCCAACCTGTGATCTGGGGAACCTTGGACATTTATTTTGTGGCCTGTGGTGACCATGTAGACAGTAATCTGCATTTTCATTGCCTATGTGCACACACACATAGGTTGGACTTGATGGACTTGTGTCTTTTTTCAACCTTGCTGACTATGTAACTATGTAGGTGCTTACTCAGGCCAGTGAACCAGTTAAGAAAAACATTATTTAGACTGGGCTCTAGTATTAAAATGCTTTTATTTTTTTTATTTTTTTCAAGGTTGAATATATTTTGAAGAAGAAACAAGCATAGGGGATTAAATATAAGATAAGGTATGATGCTTACAAATCCATAAATGAAATTGCATACCAAAGTCCATATCGAGATGGCACTACATATGAAAACAGTCATAAGGAGTGTCCTAAAAAAATGATTTTAGGGACATAGGAGCTAAATTGAGGAATAGGACCTCCAATGTAGTATTCTCAGAAATACTACCGGTACCTCGAGCCACACCAGAGAGGCAGCGGGAGATTAGGCAAATTAACAAGTGACTGAGGAGCTAGGGTAGAAAAGAGGGTTTCGGGTTCCTGGAGAACTGGGCCGACTTCTCAGTTAGAAGGGGCGGACTGCACCTGAATGGGGAGTGAAGATGGCCGAAAAGTTAGAGGGGCTTTTAAACTAGGAGATGGGGGGGTAGGTCTAGATGTAGAGATAGCCAATGTGGAATACGTTTTAGAGGGTAGTATTGGGGGAATTAGTGGTAGGGTAACTAGAATACCTAAACCCAGTGTAAGAAACTTGACAAATCAAAATCGCAGCTTCAAAACATCCAACAAGGAGATAGTATGTGACCGGGCAAATACCAGAAGTCTGGCTGACAAAATTGTAGAATTGGTTTAACACCTCTCATAATTGGCTGACAACCATTCAAGGATATTGCCTATATTGAAGCGATATGGAGAGTAAAAAAGGGTGAGGGGTATGCCTGTAGATCAATAATGATGTGCAAATAAATGAGAGGGACAACATCACTAACTTAGCTAGAGAGGAGGTGGAATCTTTATAGGTAAAGCTTCAAAGGGAGGAAACCAAGGGGAAGTAATACTGTGACTGTGATGCTATAGGTCCCCTAACACCCCTAAATGGATCATCGTTTATAGATGGCGATCTGCGCAGTGGAGCCAACTTGCCGCCATATATCCACGCGATACGGTCAGCAAGTGGTTAAAAAGAGCCAACTTCCCTAAAGTGCACTCTTTGCTAGAAGATATCAAATGGGATAAAATCCTAGGAACAAAGAACATGGAGGAAAAATGGGAGTGCTTTAACAACATATCAAATAAAGGTATTGGCCAGTGCATTCCAAGGGGAAATAAATTCAAAAGAGCTAACAAAAGTCCTGGGTGGCTTAACTCCAACGTAAAATTGCAAATAAGAGTAAAGGAAAAAGCCTGAAAAAAATACAAGGCCGTGGGGTCATCATCAGCATTCCAACATTACAAAGAATGCAATAAGAAATGTAAGGATGCAATCAGGATGGCTAAGATAGAACATGAAAGCACATAGCGGAAAAGAGTAAAAAGAACCCCAAGAAATTATTTAAAGCGGTAGTAAACCCATGCATTTAACAGGTTAAAAACCAGACACATTTCCGGCATGTGCCGGAAATGTAACACTCCCATTGGTTGTGCTCTAAACCATACTGTCAAACCATCCAATGGCTGGTGTCATAGCTGATCACATGTGCAACATCTTGGCAGTTGTAGATTAAACAGAGGCCAAGATGGCAGCTTCCTTGGCTGAAAATGATAGGAGGGTTTACTACCACTTTAAGTATATAAATAGTAAGAATGGGAGGTCAGAACATATTGGCCCAATAAAGGATGAGGAAGGGAATCTGGTGGCAAAAGACGGAGAGATGGCAAAGGTTTTAAATGTATTCTTCTCCCCAGTCTTCACAAGGGAAACGGGGGATTCAATAACCAAGGCTGTAATGTTAAACTTCATAACATGTCACAGGAAGCACCCTCATGGCTAACAGAGGACAGAATTAGAAAGAGACTTGCTAAACTTAACGTTATTGAGTCACCAGGACCAGATGGCTTGCACCCGAGGGTCCTTAACCACTTCCCGACTGCGTGCTGTGTTTTCACGGCGGCAGTCGGGATGCTGAGCGCGAATCGCCGTAAAAACACAGCGATCTGCGAACAGCTGCTAGGGGGTGCACGCCCGCTGCACTCCTGAGGAGTGTGCCCGCGACTCAGGCGGACCCAATGTCCGCTGGCGAGCTGCGATGAGCGGCCACAGGCAAAGAACGGGGAACCGCCGATGTAAACACGGCGGTTCCCCGCTCTGTTAGTAGGGGCATGGGTGATCTACTGATCCCTGTCACTGGGATCAGTTAGATCTCTCATGCCCATGTTAGCCCAACCCCCCCACAGTAAGAACACACCCAGGGAACACAGTTAACCCCTAGCTCTCCCCCTGCAGGTTAACCCCTTCACTGCCAATGACATTGTTACAGTAATCAGTGGACATTTAAATTTCAGATCGCTGAATAAATGTCATTGGTCCCAAAAAAGTGTCAAAAATGTCCGACATGGCCGCTGCAATATCGCAGTACCGCTAAAAATTGCAGATCGCCGCCATTATTAGTAAAAAATAAAAAAAAATAAAAACCCCAGAAATGAATTCTCACCATCCGTAAACGCGGCCACTTTTGCGCAACCCAATCAATAAACGCTGATTGTGATTTTTTTTATCACAAATATGAGGAATTATATAAATTTTCTTTTTGGATTTGAATTTTAGCAAAAAGTAAGAAATTTGTTTTTTTGCAAAATGGTCACTCTTCTTTTGTTTATAGCAGCGATCAGAAATGACGCAGAGGCGATCAAATACAACCAAAATAAAGCTCTATTTGTGGGAAAAAATGACGCAAATTTTGTTTGGGTGCAACGTTGCACGACGGCGCAATTATCAGTTAAAGTGACGCAGCGCCGAATCGCAAAACGTGCTCTGGTGGAAAGCTGGAAAACCTTCTGGTTGGTACGTGGTTAAGGAACTCAGCCAAGTGATAGCCAGACCATTGCCCCTAATTTTTATGGACAGTCTACTGACTGGATTGGACCAGTCTACTGACTGGACTGATTGGAGAAAAGCCAATATTCAAAAAAGGGCTGAGACATTCCTGTGAACTACAGGCCAGTTAGCCTAACATCAATAGTCAGCAAGCACTTGGAGAGTATAATATGGGACTATATACAAGATTTTAGTAATAAAAACGGTATCATTAGCAAAAATCTGCTTGGATTCATGAATAATTGTTCTTGCCACACCAATCTATTAACTTTCTATGAGGAAGTGAGCTGCCATCTAGATAAAGGAAGGCCTGTAGATATGGTGTATCTGGATTTTGCAAAGGCATTTGATACAGTTCCCTATAAATGTTTACTGTACAAATTAAGGTCAACCGGCGTGGACAAAAAGGGTGAGTACGTGGATTGAAAACTGGCTAAGGGGGCAAGTCCAAAGGGTGGTGATAAATGGGGAGTACTCAGAATGGTCTGGTGGGGAAAGTGGGGTCCCCTAGGGTTCTATCCTGGGGCCAATCCTATTTAATTCATTCATAAATGATCTGGAGCGTGGTATATACAGCTAAATCTCAGTATTTGCAGACAATACAAAGCTAAGCAAGGCAATAACTTCTACACAGGATGTGGAAACCTTGCAAGAAGATCTAAACAAATTAATGAGATGGGCAACTATATGGCAAATGAGGTTTAATGTTGGAAAATATAAAATAATGCATTTGGGTGTCAAAAATATGAATACAGTTTACTCGCTAGGAGGAGAACACAGACAGGTTGGACTGGATGGACTTGTCTTTTTTCAACCTCACGACTATTATTATTATTATATTATTAAACAGGATTTATATAGCGCCAGCAGTTTGCGCAGCCCTTTACAAAAATGAATGACTATGTAGCTATATGTAACTATGAAGTGCAAAGCAACATGAATCACGTATCAAAAAGAGCCAAATAATTAATGAAGATAAAGATACACTATATTACCAACAGTATTGAGACGCCTGCCTTTACACGACATGATTTTTAAGGGCATCCCAGTCTTAGTCCATAGGGTTCAATATTGAGTTGGCCCACCCTTTGCAGCTTTAACAGCTTCAACTCTTCTGGGAAGGCTGTCAACAAGGTTTAGGAGTGTGTCTATGGGAATCTTTGACCATTCTTCTGGAAGCGCATTTGTGAGATCAGGCACTGATATTGGACGAGAAGACCTGGCTCGCAGTTTCTGCTCTAATTCATCCCAAATGTGTTCTATCTGGTTGAGATCAGGACTCTGTGCAGGCCAATCAAGTTCCTCCACCCCAAACTCGCTCATCCATGTTTTTATGAACCTTACTTTGTGCACTGGTCCAAATCATTTGGTGGAGGGGGGATTATGGTGTGGGTTTGCTTTTCAGGCGTTGGGCTTGACCCTTTATTTCCATTGAAGGGAACTCCTTAAGGCATTAGCATACCAAGACATTTTGGACAATTTCATCCTCTCAACTTTGTGGGAACAGTTTGGGGATAGTTCCTTCCTATTCCAACATAACTATGCACCAGTGCACAAAGCAAGGTCCATAAAGACATGGACGGGCAGTTTTGGGGTAGAGGGACTTGACTGGCCTACACAGGTACAGTACAGCATGGGGGAGGGGGTGCAGGTGAGCTCAGCCATGGCCACGGGGTGTCCACCAATACTCGTGTACTGGGCTGCAATACCTGTGTACTGGGCTGTAATACCTGTGTACTGGGCTGTAATACCTGTGTACAGGGCTGTAATACCTGTGTGCTGGGCTGTAATACCTGTGTACTGGGCTGTAATATCTGTGTTACCGGGCTGCAATACCTGTGTACTGGACTGTAATACCTGTGTTCTGGGCTGTAATACCTGTGTGCTTGGCTGTAATATCTGTGTTACTGGGCTGTAATACCTGTGTACTGGTCTGTAATATCTGTCTACTGGGCTGTAATACCTGTGTGCTGGTCTGTAATACCTGTGTACTGGGCTGTAATAACTGTATACTGGGCAGTAATACCTGTGTACTGGGCTGTAATACTGTGTGCTGGACTGTAATACCTGTGTACTGGGCTGTAATACCTGTGCACTGGACTGTAATACCTGTGTACTGGGCTGTAATACCTATGTACTGGGCTGCAATACCTGTGTACTGGGCTGCAATACTTGTGTATTGGGCTGCAATACCTGTGTACTGGCTGCAATACCTGTGTGCTGGGCTGTAATACCTGTGTTAATTGGCTGCAATACCCATGTTACTAGGCTGTAATACCTGTGTGCTGGGCTTTAATACCTGTGTACTGGGCTGCAATACCTGTGTACTGGGCTGTAATACCTGTGTACTGGGCTGTAATACCTGTGTTACTGGGCTGTAATACCTGTGTTCTGGGCTGCAATACCTGTGTGCTGGGCTGTAATACCTGTGTGCTGAGCTGCAATACCTGTGTACTGGGCTACAATACCTGTGTTACTGGGCTGCAATACCTGTGTACTGGGCTGCAATACATGTGTACTGGTCTGTAATACCTGTGTACTGGTCTGTAATACCCGTGTGCTGGTCTGTAATACCTGTGTACTGGGCTGTAATAACTGTATACTGGGCTGTAATACCTGTATACTGGGCTGTAATACCTGTGTACTGGGCTGTAATACTGTGTGCTGGGCTGTAATACCTGTGTACTGGTCTGCAATACCTATGTACTGGGCTGCAATACCTGTGTACTGGGCTGCAATACCTGTGTACAGGCTGCAATACCTTTGTGCTGTGCTGTAATACCTGTGTTAATTGGCTGCAATACCTGTGTTACTAGGCTGTAATACCTGTGTACTGGGCTGCAATACCTGTATACTGGGCTGTAATACCTGTGTACTGGGTTGTAATACTTGTGTACTGGGCTGCAATACCTGTGCACTGGGCTGTAATACCTGTTTACTGGTCTGTAATACCTGTGTACTGAGCTGTAATACCTGTGTACTGGGCTGTAATATCTGTGTACTGGGCTGCAATACCTGTGTACTGGGCTGTAATACGTGTGTACTGGCTGTAATACCTGTGTTACTGGGCTTTAATACCTGTGTACTGGGCTGCAATACCTGTGTACTGGGCTGCAATACCTGTGTTACTGGGATGCAATACCTGTCTACTGGGCTGTAATACCTGTGTACTGGGCTGCAATACCTGTGTACTGGGCTGTAATACCTGTGTGCTGGGCTGCAATACCTGTGTGCTGGGCTGATATACCTGTGTTACTGGGCTGCAATACCTGTGTACTGGGCTGCAATAACTGTGTTACTGGGCTGCAATACCTGTGTTCTGGGCTGCAATACCTGTGTTACTAGGCTGTAATACCTGTGTAATGGGCTGCAATACCTGTGCACTGGGCTGCAATACCTGTGTTACTGGACTGCAATACCTGTGTACTTGGCTGGTTGTAATAGCCATGTACTGACTGTGGCTGCAATTCCTGTGTACGGGCTGCATACTGTGTTACTGGCTGCAATATAGCCCACCTGTGACGTTGAGCTGTATACTCCTGACACAATATCTGGAATGCAGGGGACGGAGTGGGTGAATTATATAAGGGATGGGGCTTATGAGAAGTAGGAGGGGTCAAAAAGAAAGGCAGGGCCTGGCACCTCCCCCATCCTGAAACTTCACCAGCCGCCACTGACAGGTAAACAAATCAAGACTGGGGATCTCGGAGACAAGTGAGTTGGATGAAGCCCCTGTACTAAGATGAACAAGATGTGCACCTGCAGCCAGAGTGAACAGGTGACATATCCCCTTGCTAAGAGTAATTGACCACAGGGTAACTCCATGTTGCCTATTAGTGGGGTTCTTTTTTAATCACTTTCATATGTTTTCTGTGCTGTACACCCCTGTTCTCTTTTTTATGTTTTTTGCTCCTCTGATCTTTAAATCTTGCTGAGAGAAATATCAAATGTGGCACAGATACGTTTAAGGCGTCTATAGGGAGCACATATGTGAAAAAATTTGATTAGTAAAGGGACTGTACTAGCAGAGATGGCTGGCAATGTGTAATCAGTCTTTGACTGCCTTTAATGGCCCGTACACATGGTACAATTATTGCCAGAAAATTGTCGTACTTAGTATGCTCCATTTGACAGCCAATTTTGAATTATTGTCCAACAGAAGTTGTATGAGTAAACTAGAAAACTTTTGTCTGCCGACAAGGCGTCATCCGATTTTCGGCTCGTGTGTACTGAAGTTGGACAAACAAAAGTTGGAAGTACAAACACGCTTGCTCGGAATCCAGGAAGTGTTCGATCGTGTAAACCTGCATCTGTAATTCACAATTCACATTCACCTGAACTTCCTCTTTATACGCACGTAACATGTCACTACATTCGGCTTTCTCGAAAGATAATTTCACTACCGTCAGTATTGCTAGACAAAATCATGAACAGCCGATTTTGGGAAAAGTTGGGCGTGCGGTCGTACAACAATCGCATTGTGTGTATGAGGCTTTAGTGTCTCCATTTTCCAACTACTTCTGTATAGGGATGAGGTTCTGGTTGACCATTAGTCCAACAAGAATGCAAGTCATTTGCAGTTCAAGAAAATGGCAAACTAATAAGGAAGTTCATGTTTATAGCAGTCACCCTCTATAAAAGTTAGATTCCAGCAGCCTTTTGTGTGTATTGGAGGAACCATGGCAGATCACATAGTGTTTGTAGGGAGCACTAGCTGCTGCTTCTGATTGCCAAAAATGTTTACATTTAAAATGGTCGCAGAAACACTCACTGGGAGGAATTCAATAAAGCTAATGCACCAAATTCCGGTAGTTCTAAAATGTGCCACTTTTACATTGTGGCTAATTGAATGCACCACTTCTACATTGTGGCACATTAAATGCACCAAATTCAAAATTAAATAGTAGCAGTTTGTATTTTATGAAAGTGGTGCTTATTAAGACCAACTCTCTTTTGGCATACAGAGAGAAACTGGCGCAGACAGATTTTGCAAAAGTGTCTTGCATGTATTCTAAAAGTGGTGCAGCATGTGCCAAATTCAAGTACAAGTTCTAGACAGGTAAATTAATTTGGCACAATTTACACCACTTTTAGAACACATGAGAGACCCTTTCCCTAAATCTGTCTGCACCAGTCTTTATGAATTCCAGGGACTGTGTGTTGGACAGTCCTGGAGCAAATAGGAATAGATCAGAGTCTTCTCAGGGAGATATGTCTACCACCCTATACAGTGCGGTTGAAAATTCCTACATTTACAGTCAGTGTGTGTTGGGATCACGTATAGCGCTGCTTAAAATTCATATATTTACAGTCAGTGTATGTTGGAGAAACTTGGAGCAGAAACAAACAGATCAAATTATATTTTCTTTTTGTGTGTCTGAAACAACTTAATTTACTGCTGCACTGCTTTATACTGTGTTGTGTTGTTTTTTTAGTTTATTTTTTGTATTTCTTTTTTACTTTCAGTTAGGTTGTGCTTATATACTGTGCATGAAGTCACTGTAATGATTTGGGCACTTTTTCAGTGAAATACTGTATACTGTGATATTTATTTTTGTAATGCTGCCTGTTTTCTCTGTTGTTCACAATGTGGCCTTGCCGAAATTGCCTTAATACTGAGTACACAGTCTCTACAATGTTTTGGTGGCCTTTAAAATAAATAAATACACTATAATGTTGATTTTTTTATTTAAAATCTGTCTGTTTTGTGTCCTGTTTAAAATGCTAAAAGTGACAGTGTTTATAGTCATTTGACTATAGGTCAGGGTCAAGAGCTCACACATTCTGATATCCTCCAAGGGATGTGCCTCATGCATGCCACACAGGCTATACTGCAGCTCAATCTGTCACCCACTGTGTCCACCGAGCACAGCGGATGACAGATCAGTGTATCAGGCCACTGCCGGTACCAGCGATCAATGTAACCAATCACAGAAGATCATATGACAATTGTACATAATGGATGGCTTCCATTTATGCCATTCATTGCATATTATTGTGTTGATCCCTGTGATTGGTCACAGTGATCACTTGGTACAGACAGGGTCAATCACAGCCCATATGTACCATGTGATTAGCTGTGGCCAATCATAGCTAATTTCAATAGTACCCACTGAATGAATGGTGGTGGATCACAACCACATTTACGACATTTGAAGTGTTTGTCGCTATGAAGTTTCATGTGTGGGACGTATGAATGCTCACTGGACTTTTATTATTTAAGAATTATTTATTTGTCTTTTATGTTTCTTGCTGTTTGAGCGACAGGATTTATATGGCTGTCTATATATTATTGCCATTCATTTACTATTTGCTTTCACTGGGACATGTCATTTGATATACCCTGGTGTTTTCACCTCTGGATGGTGTTTGTACCTTTATATGCCTTTTGGTCTTATTTTGATTCATGTTGTGATTGAATTAAACAGTTTGGGTTCTTACCTCTGAGGGTTCTATACACCTTTATATGTTATTTTGTGATATTCCATTGTGATACACGTTGTGATTGACTTTCACTGGATTTCTATACATATGATCTATCTAATCAACACAGTTGGTGGGTTGCACCCCTGGAGGGTGTTTGTCTTTTTAGATATTACATATATATTACATATATATATTTTGGTTTATGTGATATTTCACTGTGAGTGATTTTCTCACTTTTGATTTTTATTGAATATTATATTCCTGATTCTTGATTTAGCAGTTGATGTTAGCACTTCCGGAGGTTATTTATCATTTTATATATATTTTTCTCATTCATACCATTAGCAGCGTGGCATAGTTTTTTCATACTACCTTCTATGTGCTGTTGGAGGGCAGGGATGGCCTTCAGCACAAGAAAATGGTGACTGGTCATAACCTTGTGGAAGAACGGGACTCCACCAACTAAAAGGCAACAGCTGTAAAATAAGCAGTTTTGCCAAGCTGGTATTCAGATCCTGGGAAACAGGCCATCTATGACACTGGATACTGATATGCTTGACATTTCATGATGTTTGTGAGCACACATCTGTTTTATTTAATAAATAAATGTTATCCCAAAGGTAATACGCCAGGCTGGTGCACCCACTTTTCTTGTTTTTCAGTGGATTTTCAGGGCTTCCCAGGCCTGCAGGGCGCTGAAAAGTTTTGCCTGTTTTGGAATTAGTGGAAGATTTGTGACACTCTATAGCTGGGGCATTCTTTTGAGAGCAGGGAGTTGTTATTTTTGTATTGAGATCCTGGGTATAGGTGTTATTAGGGGACACTCTTTCTTCTGTTCCATCAGCTGAAGAAGAGACACCTGCCTGGTCAAGGATTCTTCTAGAGCTGACAGTGTGGGGTTGGAGACTTGAATTTCAAGCCTATGCTTTGCCCTACTCAATGTGACCCTAAGATTCATATATGGTAAGGTAAGCCTCTGCATTGGTGCATGTGTCTGATGGCTGGGCCCAACCACCCATACCATTTGTTAGACAATTTTTTTGCCTATTAGCTTTAACATAAGCAGAATATGTTTTCTAGGTTCACCCCCATAGACGTTGATATGGATTGTATTAAATTTCACAATTAACTGAATTATAATGGGTTCAATGAACCACCCATGAACCAAGCCAGGCCACTTCACTCATCCTGATCCTCTAGCATACCTTTAGTCTTTCATAATCTTCCATAGTATGTTTGCAGTCATGGACAGCTTTCTGTAGCTTTAAATTCATTGCATAAAATGTTTGTACCTGTGGTGATGTCAGGAGCCACACTTATGGCAATCTGTATCAAAGAAAGTTGACCATCACTGGTCTAGATGATGAGAAACTGCAATGGGGTTGATTTATCAAAGGCAAATAGGTTGTTCATTTTGTAAGGGAAGCTACAGTACATATTGCAAGAGGGTTTTTCCTTAGTTTATTTAATGTGGGGAAATTTCACTTTGCAAAGAATACCCAATCATGTGTAAGGAAAATAAAGAAAACCACATTTTTGCTTGCGCATGATAGGATGATGGAAGTCAATAAAGCTTTACCTCATTTTTAAGCTCTGGAGAAAATTCCCTTACAAAGTAAACAGTCTATTTGCCTTTAGTAAATCAACTCTGTTGTCTGCTGAATTACTTGCCTACTGCTTACATACTGAAATGCTAACCCAAACAAGAGGGTAATTAATATATGTTTAATATATTTAAAAATTTATAGCGAAATGTGGGACTAGTGATATGACTATAATAATTAAAAGATCCAGAACTGTGACAGGGATTGAACACTTAATTGACATTGGTAGCCTCCTTGATGGTATTCCCGAGTGTGCCTCGGGGTATGTTTTCAGTGCAAATAGCGGTAATCCCAATCCACACTTGGGATTGTATTGCTGTATCCAAGGCTGGGTTACTTACCTTGTCTTCTGGATCCAGTGATGTCCCCCTGCTGTGTCTGTGGGTTGTGTCCTCCGCCCGATGCCTGTGTGATGCCAGGCTCCATTCCCTGCGAGCGTCGCACAAGGGCGGAGCCTGGCTGGAAATTCAAAAAGTGAAACACACAGTAAACATACAGTACTCTGTGATCTGTAAGATCACATTACTATATCAAATAATTTCACATCCCGTTTGCCCCTAGTGCTTTGTCCCGTGCCCTGCATGCATATTATATATGCCATTCTTTCTAACTGGAAACTTGAGAACATCCATGGCATAAAAAAGCGCCCCTTTACGTCAAAAGCGGTTTTTGATCAGCTAGAAAACACTGATAGTAAATAAGAATCACTTGCAGAATTGAGTGATACTGATTTTTGGGAAAATTTATCATCAGACACTGAAAGTGACGAAGGCGACAATTCTGCAAATGAGCAAATTTCAGTGTTTTTGACTAGATTACATTATTGAATATGTTTTATTATTCTTTTTGATAATGGGCAGACTCGATGGACTACTCAGTCTTTTTCTGCCGTCACTTTTCTATGTTTCTATGTTTTTATTTATAGTTATTTATTATATTATAATATATGTGAAAAAAATATATAATTTATGATTTCATTATTTCCAACTTTATCATACCAGGGATGTCTACTAGACTCCTGTCTTAAGTGAGTTATTCCTAAGAATTACAGGCCTACAAAATAAAATGCCAAATTTCTATGCAACAAAATGCACCGCTTTGAGACACAAAATCTGACATAATCATACCGCCAGGGAGGTTAAAGCAGTTTATATGGTAGCAAACAAATTTGTTATTGTTGGAACTAAAGATAGTTGAGCTGGCATTCTGGAAATTCTTCCAAATTCTTTATTGAATGTAGACCATGTACATACAGCATGCATTTCGGAGGTGTGGTGGATACTGAATTTAGATACTAGAGCCCCACACGGTATGAACCAGAGATGTGCTGTAGACCTATTTCTAAAATAAAACAAAATAAAATAAGATAAGATATACCTCTGTGGTATAACACACTTGATCTGTTTCTCTATATTTCTCCCTTCTTTCTTCCTCCCTGTAAAGGTAAAACTGACCCTAAGAGGGGGGCAGAAAGATAATTCATCACTGCATATATTTTGAGAGTGGTTCACAAAGGGTTATCTAATGACTTCTAAACAGATTTAGTAATGGGAAGTATCTATGGGTAAATAAATTAAGATATAACCCATTGATAATAATAAAAAGTACTTTAATAGATACTGTGTAGCTGAATACGATACTGTGACATCCTTGTTAATAACTTTCCAGTTTCTCGTACTGATGATATGAACAAATTATCTATACAGTATCTCACAAAAGTGAGTACACCCCTCACATTTTTGTAAACATTTTATTATATCTTTTCAAGTGACAACACTGAAGAAATGACATTTTGCTACAATGTAAAGTACTGAGTGTACAGCTTGTATAACAGTGTAAATTTGCTGTCCCCTCAAAATAACTGAACACACAGCCATTTATGTCTAAACCGCTGGCAACAAAGGTGAGAACACTCCTAAGTGAAATTGTCCAAATTGGCCCAAAGTGTCAATATTTAGTGTGGCCACCATTATTTTCCAGCACTGCCTTAACCCTCTTGGGCATGGAGTTCACCAGAGCTTCACAGGTTGCGACTGAAGTCCTCTTCCACTCCTCCATGACGATATCACAGAGCTAGTGGATGTTAGAGACCTTGCGTTCCTCCACCTTCCATTTGAGGATAACTGACAGATGCCCAGTAGGGTTTAGGTCTGGAGATATTCTTGGCCAGTCCATTACCATTACTCTCAGCTTCTTTATCAAGGCAGTGATTGTCTTGGAGGTGTGTTTGGGGTAATTATCATGTTGGAATACTGCCCTGTGGCCCAGTCTCTGAAGGGAGGGGATCATGCTCTGCTTCAGTATGTCACAGTACATGTTGGCATTCATGGTTCACTCAATGAACTGTAGCTCCCCAGTGCCAACAGCACTAATTCAGCCCCAGACCATGACACTCTCACCACCATGCTTGACTGTATGCAAGACACACTTGTCTTTGTACTCCTCATCTGGTTGTCACCACACACACTTGACACCATCTGAACCAAAAAAGTTTAACTTGGTCTCATCAGACCACAGGACATGGTTTCAGTAATACATGTCCTTAGTCTGCTTGTCTTCTACTGGTTGCGGGCTTTCTTGTGCATCATCTTTAGAAGAGGCTTCCCTCTGGGACAATAGCCATGCAGACCAATTTGATGCAGTGTGCAGCATATGGTCTGAGCACTGACAGGCTGATCGCCCACCCCTTAAACCTCTGCAACAATGCTGGCAGCACTCATAGGTCTATTTCCTAAAGACAACCTCTGGACATGACGCTGAGCACCTGCAATCAACTTCTTTGTTCAACCATGGCAAAGTCTGTTCTGCGTGGAACCTGTCCTGTTAAACCGCTGTATGGTCTTGGCCATCATGCTGCAACTCAGCTTCAGGGTCTTGACAATCTTCTTATAGCCTAGGCCATTTTTATGCAGAGTAACAATTCTCTTTTTCAGATTCTCAGAGAGTTCTTTGCCATGAGGTGTCATGTTGAACTTAGAGTGACCGGTATGAGAGAGTGAGAGTGATAACACCAAATTTAACATAACTGCTCCCCATTCACACCTGAGACCTTGTAATACTAAAAATTCCATGACATTGGGGAGGGAAAATGGTTAATTTGAAACCATTTGGACATTTTCACTTAGGAGTGTACTCACTTTTGTTGCCAGCAGTTTAGACACTAATGGGTGTGTGTTGAGTTATTTTGAGAGGACAGCAAATTTACACTGTTATACAAGCTGTGCACTCACTACTACATTGTAGTAAAGTGACATTTCTTCGATGTTGTCACATGAAAAGATATAATAAAATATTTACTAACATGTGAGGGGTGTACTCACTTTTGTGAGATATTGTATATGTTTTTAAATTAAATTAAAAACAATGTTTTTAAATATATTTTTCTTTTATTTTCAGCTCCATAGGGGGATACACACCTGCAGCAGTGTCTCCCAACTGAGTTCAATAATCATTAGCAACTGATTGGTCTGGAGCAGATCACGTGATCAGTTTTAGTAATCATGTTTGTATACTTTGTTTGTATACTTAAATGTTTATTTTCAATATGTGTACTAAGCCGTGAACAAGGTGTAGCTGCCAAAACGCGTCTGCTGTATGTACATGGTCTACATTCAATAAAGAATTTGGAAGAATTTCCAGAGTGCCGGCTCAACTATCTTTGAACCTCATCATTATATACGAGAGTTGGAAGGCTCTTACAAGTCAGTGTACCTGGGTAAGGAGATCTCAGCCTCTCTAATTCACCAGCAGCTGTGTAGTTTGAGTGGTGTCTCTTTGTTGGATTGATACTTATTGTTGGAACTAGTCCCATGCAATATTGTCTCAATCACTGCCTCTGGGGTTATCTCAAGGGACAGTCCTAAAATTACTTCTTTTATTCATATGAATAATTCTGTTCCTCAGTGTCACTGGATAGGGAAAGAACATCAAAAATGTCTGTCGGTGACCAGGAGTTAAAAGGAACTCTAGCAGGTAGTGCTGATCATACATGTTACAATCTGGTTGTAAACTGTCCTTTAGTTTTACCAACAATTATACAGTGTAGGAGTTTGCTTACTGGATAAAAAGGAGATTGTACGAGATTGTTCAATCAGAGTGGGACTTGTATAGCCAGCTTAATGCCTAATTTTACACAAAAATAAAAAACAAAGTTAACACTAGGGACATGACTTATGGTCAATGCCATGCTTCCCTTGTGCTGCTGTCTCCTACTTTAATAGGAATGTTCCTCCTACGACCCCCCCCAACTCAAACTGCTATAATCTTTCAGTGCGGAGGGGATTAATAGAGTTGACAGAACTGTGCCAGGCACTTAATAAGAGTGTGTCACTATGCCCCCCTTTCCCCTCCGTTCCTCCATTCATAGAAGCCATACCTCAGCTTCTATAAATGAACAGCATATATGAATGGAGGGGGTGGACCTTTTACTCATCATCTGCTTCACTCATCAGCTTCTATAAATGGTGGAGTTGGGCCAAATCAGCTGGCATAGTTGAGCACTCTTTATTATGGCAGTGGAGGTGAGGCAACAGAAGCACAAGGGACACATAGCATCAATTGCAAGTAATGCCCCGTGGGCTGTGTGTTTTTTTTTTAAGTAAACTTAGGATTTAAGGAGTATCATATGAGTGAGACTCCAGCAAGTTCCTTTTAAAGGCTGTTAGTTCCTTTCTTCACATAGAGTTCATAGTGTTTTTTCTTATTCCATGCACAGATAAAGTAAATTCATTATTTTCTCAGATAACAGCTGTTAAAATTGTAAAGCTTCAACTTAAACTGAACTACTTTTTTCACCAGAACTTACGCAGTTTATTTCACGAGTTACTTATATATCCATCGGTAAGCAATTTGTTTAAAGCTGCCCATATACTGAATGGATTGAAAAACATGGACCTACCAAATTTCAAACCATGTATGGGCTAGCTGGTTGCACACAAATTGATCTATCAATTGACTTGTGTACAACCAGCCTGTCAGGTTTTTCCTGAACCATCTGTTCTGCTGTACGAATTTTTATCCATGTATGGGCGAGCTGTTTGAAGACAAATTGATCTATTGATTGACTTGTGTATAACTAGCTTATCTGGCTTTTCCCAAATGATCAGTGACACTGACTGTAGTTGGCAACACTGATCATTGTATTCTGATGGCAGGTAAATCTCCCTGCTGTCAGAATACAATAACTCTGTGGAAAGGATCCCCCCATTCACCTCGAATGTGTGGATGGGGGGATGGGATCATTTTATTTGTTCAACCTAGTCAAAAATGATCAATGTATGGGCTGCCTAAGTCTCTCTTGTAAATTCAGACATGACAAAGGGATTATCTGATAGTTGATAAGTGAAAATCATGGGGTTCCTTAGAAAGCAGTAAGAATAAAGTAGTTTAATAGAGGAAGCTTATTAGCATATACACGTGGTCTTAGGCTGGCCATAGACAGTTCAAATCTCACCGGCAGAGATTCAAACCATTAATGGGCAGGCTGAATGTATCAAACTGATCGATCGATCAACTTGGGTACAACCAGCCCGCTGGATTTGCTTGTTTTTATCCCAAATGGCTGCTATAACAATAAAAATAATCACTGTGTTCTCACGGCAGGGGTGACGGCTTCCCCAGCTGGGAGAAGACAATTGCTTGGCAGGAGGGATTCTCCTGTCAACACTGTCTGTGTTGATGGTGGCATTATGTAAGTTTCTTTCCTGCAACCTGTGGTTGCAGGAAAGAAATTTGCACTATCTATGGCTGACCTTAGAAAGTTCTCAGGTCAAAGATTTCAGGTGTGAGATGTGAAGCAAAGTCATGGTTGGAGTATTTATGTCCCAATGTTTGCTATAAATCAGTTGTTGACAGATCAAATAGATGGGATGATCATGACTCACACAGACTCTTCTGTTTCCTATCTTTGGATGCTTGACATTCCAGTGTAAAGTGGAGTGATTGTCAGAGCAAAAGCAAGATGCACTATGGAAAGCCTTATTACAATAAGCCTTTTTGGGTGATATATACTGTATGTATACTGAGGCTTTTAATCTGATGACCCTCTTAACTGTAGGAGTATAGGAGAAAAATAAGGGAGGTCTCTATTAATTCTCTTATTGGTTGTGATGGCCACTAGGTTGGGATTGTACAGGTGACCCATGAAGCCCATGAATGGCAAAGCTCACTGGGAATAAACGTGGCAGTAATGCATATGTTGTCAGTACAGAAGGTTGCAGCTGCATGAGAGTTTGTTGCTGTACAATGGTTGGAATGGCTAGGTGCAGAATTTAATTTGACTGATAGCGAGAATGCATCAAAATGGCAAGCACAAGTAATCTGGCCACAAATATCTATTCACAGTTTTCCTTCATGTATCTCTCAGTCTATAATTAACTATTATCAAATTTAAAAACATTACCTGTCAGTATCAGCAAACATGGCAAATGTTTGAATAACAAACTGTAAAAGTTCATGATTGCAATAAAAAAATGAAAGTAAAAACACCCTCAATGCTGAATTAATGGAATTTGTAAAGCATAACAGTCACTTATGACTGCATTAATGCTTTGCAAATTTTTATTGAGGCTGCAGGCATAAGTGCTCAGCACCAAGGTAATAGTGAAGGCTAATCTTCATCAATAAATAAGACATGATACATCATCTTATAAAGCAAGTATAAGTGACAGTTTTTTTAATATGTGTATGGTCATCAAATTGAATGTGACTTGAAGGGATGACTTCATAGTGAACATTTGATAAATATTGTATTAATATTACATATAATGTGAGCTCAAGTGGTTTGCTAATACAGAAATTTAAGTGATTTTGCCAGCTTGCCATCTCCATTATAAAAAAGATTCATAGCTTCATAAATACATCTTTGGGAATTTTCTGATCGGTTATAGCTATTAAAGTGAAAACAAAGCCTGAAAAAAAGCATTTTTACTGTTATGAATAAAAAATGATGTGTCTACTGAGCACAAGATGTACCTACATGAACCATAATTACAAACAATATTGTTGCATCATTTTAATTCTTGACATCTGTTAAAATATGTATTTTTATGGCACACCATTATGTCAAAAACACATTGGGCTCTGCATTAGGCGGCCAAACTCAATGCAATATTTACAGCTGCAGAATCTACATTTAAAGAGAATTACACCACTGAGGCTTTGGCCAATTACAAAAGCATAACAACCCTTGGTCATTGTCTTTAGCATCCACTATAGAGCTAGAGCCTGTGGTGACAATGGCTTTTTACAATTGCTTTTGTTTTATTAGACTAATATAGGTTTGACTTAATGTACACAATGGGTGACATATCTCTACTATCTATTGTGTGCTATGCATAAGAAAGGAAACCATTAACAGACATTGCCTTTTCATTTCTTTACCACCTATTTTTTTATTAAGGCCTCTTTTTCATATTCATGTTACTAATAAAATATAATAACAAAACATATTCTTTCATCAAATAGTGTCTCGCCTTTTTTGGCTTACACTCGATTTGCTGTCTTTTTACAGTGAATATTCGTTAATTGAACAATAATGCTAATTTCTCAGAACAGCAAACTTTGGCTCAGGGTACTTACAGACATTAAATAAAAACTAGATACACACACATAAGCAAACCACCAAATGATATTTCTAATAAAAGATTATTGTATAATTCCCCCAGATGACCATTAATGCTTGTGATTATGGAAAATGGAGTAGCTGCACACGAGCAGTGGCTTATCTAACACAAACAACCAAAAAAGTCCAACCAGGTAGGTCAGTACATGTTGAGAAGGGCCTACAGAATTCAATACTCTCCAGATTCAACTATTAGGGAAATATCTTTTATGCTTGCAACATTTGTGAATTTTTATATTCTGCTAACTTTTTTATTTAATTCTGATATTTTGTGATCATTTTGTGTTCTCTTATTTTTTCCTTCTTCATGTCTAGTGTGATATCATTTCCTGCACTTTTTTTCTTGGCAATTTGTCCTTCAGGATCTCTAGCAATACAGGCATAAGTAAGTTTTAGCATTGAATGATTGTGTTGGGTGAGGGATATTAATGCATTATAAACAATGATGACCTTGACTGAATAGAACTCAATTTCTACTCTAAATAATAGTAGACTTTTATTAAAAAATATAGGATTCATGGGGTTGTGTGATAGTTGCCACCTCAATGAATAGATGCATATGAT
Source organism: Glandirana rugosa (assembly GCA_018402905.1). Lineage (NCBI taxonomy): Eukaryota > Metazoa > Chordata > Amphibia > Anura > Ranidae > Glandirana > Glandirana rugosa. Next base: position 1,294,386 of record BLSH010385598.1, on the reverse strand, counting down.
CAGAGCTCCTCTGAGTTATAAGAATACTGTTTAATCCTGCAGCTGTACTGGTCATAAAGCCCTACAAAATGGGTTGATTGTCTCCTGTCTAAATTGACCCTCGTATGTGTATGTATGAATGTGAATTAGGGACCTTAGACCTAAGATCCCTGAGGATCATATGAATGTACAATGTTTTTTATGTAAAGTACTGTGTAAATTGTCAACCATATTTAAATACCTGTAATGAATATTGAAAAAATAAATCAATTCAAAAACATTGATGCACATACCCCATTCTTTAAAAAATATTAAAAACAAACATAGTACTCCTACTTATTCACATAAAAGTTGTAACCTAGAAATAGGAAACTCAAATGTTTGAGTTCTTAATTAAAAAAAATAAATCCCCAAAAAGTCCCTTGTTGTAAATCCATTGTCAATCACATTGTTCAGCGAAGCAGATCCATATCAATCATGATGCCCAACACCTAACAACCTGCTGAAAGAAAAGAAAAATGCAGCAGCCATGATACAACCCTCCCGTTCCCTTGTCACCTGCTGAATGGAAAGTCTGGTGGATGACAGCTGTTATGTACAAGGGGTAGGGTCCCCTGATAATTTTATTGACCATATATAGACATCACCATATATGGTCAATGACATTACTGGAATCCTGTCCCTTTGCTTACATGGCTGGGAATTCTTGGCCATGTAAGTGAATGGTGCTGGTGATGTCACTGGTTGTTTAACCACTTGCTGACTGCCTACTGCTTATTTACTGCAGCAGGCTGGCTCTATTGCACAAAATCAAGTACCTGTTTGTCATTTCAGGCAATAGCCACTGGGGGGGCACATGTGTGCCACCGGAGGTGCGATCGTGCGCTGATTGGACACAGGGGACGCCAATCAGCGGGTCGAACGATCGTTCCCAGAAGAGGCAGAACAGCGATCTGCCTATGTAAACAAGGCAGATTGCCGTTCTGACAGGAAAGAAGATAGAGATCTTGTGTTCCTGTTAAGCAGTAAGACCAATCTCTGTCTTCATCCAGTCAGAGCAACCCCCCCACAGTTAGCAAACACTCATAGGGATCACAATTAACCCTTTGGCCGCCCCTGATGTTAACCCCTTCCCTGCCAGTGTCATTAGTACAGTAACAGTGCATATTTTTAGCACTATTCACTGTAATAATGTCACTGGTTCCCAAAAAAGTGTCAAAAGTGTCAGTTAGGTGTCCAATTTGTCCACCGCAATGTCATAGTCCCACTAAAAATTTCTGATCGCCGCCATACTAGTAAAAAATAAATAAATAAAAATGCCATAAAAATATCCCATAGTTTGTAGGTGCAATAACTTTTGATCAAACCAATCAATATACGCTTATTGGAATTTATTTACCAAAAATATGTAGCAGAATACACATTGGCCTAAATTGATCGACTGTGCCATTGTGAGTTAAAGTAATGCAGTGCTGTATCACAAAAAATGGCCTGGTCATTAAGCGGTAAAACCTTCCTGGGCTGAACTGGTTAAGGACTTGCTTCCGCTGGCATCCTTAAGAACCTGCAAAATCATCTCTTCAGGGAAGCCTATCCCACCTCCACCTAACAACTGAACTTTTATATCTTCCATCAGCACACCCCTCAGAGTTATTACCTTTTGTACCTCTTGTCCCACCCTATTAGATTGTAAGCTGTATTGTATTGTAATTGTACTGTCTCCCATGATATTATAAAGTGCTGTGCAACTGTTGGAACTAAAGTCAGGTCCATAAATACTGGGACATCAACACAATTCTAATCTTTTTGGCTCTATACACCACCACAATGGATTTGAAATTAAACAAACAAGATGTGCTTTAACTGCATACTTTCAGCTTTAATTTGAGGGTATTTACATCCAAATCAGGTGAACGGTGTAGGAATTACAACAGTTTGTATACGTGCCTCCCACTTTTTAAGGGACCAAAAGTAATGGGACAATTGGCTGATCAGCTGTTCCATGGCCAGATTTGTGTTATTCCCTCATTATCCCATTTACAAGGAGCAGATAAAAGGTCCAGAGTTAATTTCAAGTGTGCTATTTGCATTTGGAATCTGTTGGTGTCAACTCTCAATATGAGATCCAAAGAGCTGTCATTATCACTGAAGCAAGCCATCATTAGGCTGAAAAAAAAAAACATCAGAGAGATAGCAAAAACATTAGGTGTGGCCAAATCAACTGTTTGGAACATCTTTAAAAAGAAAGAATGCACAGGTGAGCTCAGCAACACCAAAAGACCCAGAAGACCACGGAACAAAACTGTGGTGGATGACCGAAGAATTCTTTCCCTGGTGAAGAAAACACCCTTCACAACAGTTGGCCAGATCAAGAACACTCTCCAGGAGGTAGGTGTATGTGTGTCAAAGACAACAATCAAGAGAAGACTTCACCAGAGTGAATACAGAGGGTTCACCACAAGATGTAAACCATTGGTGAGCCTCAAAAACAGGAAGGCCAGATTAGAGTTTGCCAAACAACATCTAAAAAAGCCTTCACAGTTCTGCAACAACATCCTATGGACAGATGAGACCAAGATCAACTTGTACCAGAGTGATGGGAAGAGAAGAGCATGGAGAAGGAAAGGAACTGCTCATGATCCAAAGCATACCACCTCATTAGTGAAGCATGGTGGTGGTAGTGTCATGGCGTGGGCATGTATGGCCACCAGTGGAGCTGGTTCTCTTGTATTTATTGATGATGTGACTGCTGACAAAAGCAGCAGGATGAATTCTGAAGTGTTTCGGGCAATATTATCTGCTCATATTCAGCCAAATGCTTCAGAGCTCATTGGACGGTGCTTCACAGTGCAGATGGACAATGATCTGAAGCATACTGCGAAAACAACCAAAGAGTTTTTTAAGGGAAAGAAGTGGAATGTTATGCAATGGCCAAGTCAATCACCTGACCTGAATCCAATTGAGAATGCATTTCACTTGCTGAAGACAAAACTGAAGGGAAAATGCCCCAAGAACAAGCAGGGACTGAAGAAAGTTGCAGTAGAGGCCTGGCAGAGCATCACCAGGGATGAAACCCAGCGTCTGGTGATGTCTATGCATTCCAGACTTCAGGCTGTAATTGACTGCAAAGGATTTGCAACCAAGTATTAAAAAGTAAAAGTTTGATTTATGATTGTTAATCTGTCCCATTACTTTTAGTCCTTTAAAAAGTGGGAGGTACATATACAAACTGTTGTAATTCCTACACAGTTCACCTGATTTGGATGTAAATATCCTCAAATTAAAGCTGAACGTCTGCAGTTAAAGCACATCTTGTTCATTTCATTTCAAAGCCATTGTGGTGGTATATAGAGGCAAAAAGATTACAATTGTGCTGATGTCCCAATATTTATGGACCTGACTGTATATAAATGTGGTTTTATAATAATAATAATAATAATTGACTGTGGGAATCTGTTTTGTATAATAGTGGCAGTAAGGGCTGGTTCACACTGCTATGACCCCGGAGATTGGATGTGATTCGCACCGCACTGCAGTGTGAATCACATGCGATTTCTATGTGATGCAAATTCAGCCATAGAGATAGTATGGTTGAATTTGCATCACAATTGGAGCAAACTCGCACAGGATCCTTTTTTTCCGCAGCAGCTGAATGGGATCGCATAGGTGTACACACCCTGTAAACCGATTCCTGTGCGAGTTTGCAGTTCGCAGTGCGATATGTGAACTGGTTTGGGGGTGTCATTAGCTTTGTAGTGACACTCCCCGCAGTTCGCATATAGCAGTGTGAACTGCCACCCGGAGACATGTGATGCAGGAACCCGCAGTGGGGTCGCAGGGTTCCCACATCGCATCAGTGTGAACCAGCCCTAATACTGCTTTTATACAATGACGTTTGGCTCCTGCTGGGTAAATGGTAAATATTTGGGCATTCACCTAAACAACAAAAGTTCAGACTGAATCTTGAGCTCCTCTCTAATTCTGTAGACAAATATTTACCTCCATGCTTATCAAAACCCAAGATGATATACTGTACATGCTCATTTGGGGCTTTAGACTTTTCTCAATTCTCTACAGCTCATGTGCAGATATTTGAAAAAGAAATCTCAGAAGAAGAGAATAAAGACTAGCAAGGCCTCAGGCCCTGATGGACAACCATTAGAAATATTCAAAAGGCACTTGGACATCATTGCTCCTATTAAATGAGGGAAAACATTTTTTTCTAGTTCATCTGACAGGAAGTGAAAATTAAACTGCGTTTCTGGCAAGATCAACAGTTTTTTCCTGTAATTGCTGCAAATGTTCTTTTCCTGAAAAAATAAAAATAAAATCTATTGCAGTCACCCTGTCTAAGAACTGGTAAGCTACAATATATTACATTTTTTGTTCATGAGTCTAGTTATGCTTTAATTATGTGTCTGGTTTTATTAACCTCCTGGCCCTGGTTTCTGATGCCAGGAGGCAAGGTGGGGTTTTTGATCATGTGACCACCATGATTTACTGTTACAGCAGTGACATGACCGGAAAGCTCCCAATCACAAGTAGTCTACTTCGGGAAGCTTTCCGTTAGCCATCAGTAACTGTGCCGGGAGCTCAAAGGGTGCGCACTCTCAGCACAGCTCAGTTTACATTCTGGTACGCATATGCAGCCATTCCACATTAAGGCCCACCCGCTGAGAATCGGCATATATGCGCAGCTGACGTGAAGGGGTAAATCACTTCTGTGTTCTTATGTGTTCTACCTGCAGCAACATAACAGTTAAATAATGTACTAATATAGTGTGGCCAGATGCTTGATTACCTGTGCATGCTTATGTTACATTATGCCTCCATGAAAAAATGTGTGTCTATATTTTGTTTCCATAACTCAAATAATATGTAGCATATAGCATAATGTCAAATAATATGCAGCATATATTGCTTTTACAGGTAATGTATACAGTTCACTGTTATGTCTAGCTTACGTTGCTGTAAGAATGAGTATGTGATTGGTAATCTCATACATAATAAATATGATTTTGTTTTACTTTCTTAAGGAAAATGTGTGCATCCAATAACCTTTTAATATGTTTTCCATTTCTAAAATTATTTGTGTGTTCAGTTTTTCCACATTACAGATTTGAGCTTAGACTAGCTATCAGCTATAACATCAAATATAATGTAAGATTGCTAAAACTTCATAAGGTGCTTTTAATACAGAGTTACTGCAAATGTGATCTATTTTCTTCATTTTCATTTACAAGACGTATCATGTGTAATTAAAATGAACAACCAGGCATAAAAGTAAAATAAAAAGGTGTCATGAAATCGAATCTATAAATCAAACTATAAACTGAACAAGTGTAAAGATTGCATTATAAAAAGTGTTTAATTTTAATTAGTCTGTTTCAAATTACAATAAAATATAAATAGAAAACTGATAGAGAACAAGATCATTAAAATATTTGTTTCATAATGCTTTAGCCATAACTAAACTTAAAAACAAACATTTATTATATTGCAGGCTATCAGTCCTATCAGATCAGGTTGCTGCATTCATTTTCTTTTTTAGGCTTTTTTGCCTTTTTTCCTGTGAATAACACTGCTACTGTGGTAGAATGGCTATGCTCACTTCTCCACTGCTTCTTTTGAGAGAGCTATTCAAGTTGAACTTCAAACATGTCTCCTTATGTTCATCTCCACTAAATTGGGGCTTGTGAAGGTAGTAGGTTAGGGAAAAAATATAAGGTTATCTGTGCTCACATGAAGTCTAATGCAGCCACCACATCTAAGGACTAAAAAGCTGCAATATAACACCTTTTTTGTTTTGGGTTTAATTATCATTTAATGTGTTTCTAAAGCCAAAACCTTTTGAATGGAATAGTAAATGATTAAATCCTCTGTCATTTTTTTCCATTTATACCCCATTCAAGAAATTTTCTTTTCACTTCCTGTCCGGTGGAAACAATGAACATTGACAGAAAATTGCTCCAAAGTAAGGTAAATCCACTCTCAGATAATTGTGCCCCCATTGGAAGATTTCTGCTTTATTTCTTTTCTATTGCCAACACAACATTTTGAATTTTTCTCTCAGTTTCAGTCCAAGTGACAGGGACAAAGACATGAACAAAAAAACATGACAGTAGTTCTAACCAATCTCTATTCTATCCAAATGAAAAAAAAATGATACATTTTAAGTCTTGAAAAACTACATATGGTGATAAAATGGAATTTTATTTTACCCTTAGATATAGCCTGAAATATATAGATTGCATGTTCAAAAATGACGAGAGAGGGTTCAAAAGTTTTAGGAGGTAGGAGAATTAAATGGTAAACTTGTATTTTAGACAAAACACTTACCTTGAAAGTAAAAGAAATAATGATTACATGTGTATGTTGGGCTTCCAGAAAATGGCTGCTGCATTGAAAGGGGTCCCCAATAATGGAGATGTTGGGTGAGTTTAGGATTTGGCTTCCCTCCCTTCCCTTCCTCCCACCAAAACCCTGAAAGTGCACAGCTCCCCAGAGGCTAGAGGACTGAACAGCTTCTTCTGGCTAAACTAAGAAGGAGAAGATGTCACCAGAGGGAGAAGGAAGTAGGCAGAGAGCCCAGAAACTTCAAGTTTAGCCACTCCAACTCTCAGGCAGTGGAAGAATTGCTAACAGGAACAATAGTGCAGTGTCTGGGGTGTTAAAATGCAGTGTCAAGGGTGATAGGATGCAGATTTTGGGGTGTAGTGATTGGAGTGCTGGGAGACAGGGATTTTCAGAGTCAGGGGAGCAGATGACGCCAATGGTGGGATTGCTGGTCAGTTTCAAATAGAAATGAAAGGCAAAACATTTTTGTATAGGTATAAAAAAATTATAATTTTTTTCCCTTTTTTTTTATAAGTGATCACATTCCCTCTGTTCTCAGCTACATAGGAGCTGGGGAACAAGAAGCAGCAGCACACTGAGCTTCTCAGTGAATGTCTGTGCAGCAGGGGGATGCTAGGACATGTCTGATGATTTCAAGACAATATACTGAGTTCCCAGCACAGCTACAGAACTGACCACGGTGCGCTCTCCTGCTTAGTGTTGTCAATTTTTAATAGGAAAGTAAGGGAACAAGCAGGAACACCAGGGATTTCACAGAAAGGAAGCAATACAAAGAGAACAGTATACTTTACATACATGGTACAGCAGGCACATATCAGGAATTGGAAGTATTGGGGTAACAAATGCTTTAAAAGATAAGAAAACTTTCAAACATTTTTCTGAATGTTACCTCACTCTATCCCCTCTCCCATTGTGCTGATCTAACACAACTTTCCCCCTCCTCTGTTGACAGTTCTGGCACAGAGCCAAATGGTACTGTGCCCCCCCAAAAAAATAAAAACACACACACAGTTTTTGACAAATTCTTTATTATAAAAAGTATATATATATATAAATATATATATAAATAAAAAAAACAATGTCCCCCCATGTAGATCCACCATCAATCACAATGCCTCCACCACCTGTCAATGTTACCTGGTGGCACCTGTGGCCCAACATGCACCAGTATGTGACTTCACATGGGGGTGGTGCCACCAGGTGACATTGCCAGGTAGCTCCACCCCTTACCTATTTCAGAATTGTCGGATGGAGGTTAGCCTTCGTCGGGGGTGGAGATTTTTTCTTTTCCTTTTTTGGGTCCGGCAGTGGTAGCGTGATTGGCGATGGATCTACATCGGGAGACATTTTTTTTTATTTTTAATAAAGGAATTGTCAAAAACTATGTGTGTGTTTTTATTTCTTTTTGACACTTTTTAGGGAATGGGTAGGGGTACTAAGGGGGACAAAGTGCTTTGGGGTGCGGGGGTGTTGAGGACATGTGGCCTAGCTCTCCCTGGTATGGATTTGTGGGGACCCCCTTAATTAAAAAACAAATTGGCATAGAGTTCCCCTTAAAATCCATATCAGATCCAAAGGGCCTGGTATGGATTGGGGGGGAATCCCCCACGCCGTTTTTTTTTTATATTTTCAATTGCCGCCAAAGTTCTTTTTTCATTCAGCTGTTAGCGGATAGCCCATGGACAGCTGATGACTCATCTGTTGTTAAGGACACAACAGCCATCTTCCTGGCCCACTCTTTAACAACTAGCTATTCATTATGCCCTGGTTGGGCAAAGCAAACGGGTGAAGAGGTGATATTCGGGTCGAAGTTTTCGCCCAACTCTAGACCTTTACAGACCACAGTTGGTTACAGGAAACAGTTATATGCATATGAATACATTTATAATTGCATTTTGTTGGCTTTGCTGCTTTCTTACCAACTTAGGTTTCTGTAGACTACGAAGCTCATATATTATACAGGCTCACTCCTTTGCAGTTGGTTGCAATTAAGTACTCATCTGTGGTTTGGCGGGTGGAAACACTTCCAGGAAGAGTTTTCTTCATTGGAAAGCCAGATTTTAATGCAATAAAACATGTTAAATCTGCAGAGAGAATGTTTTTGCTCCTACTGAAGGGGCCACCAGTTTATCTTGCTAAACATAAAGACCTATTGATGAGATTTGCCCTATCACATTGTCTGCACAATCTGCAATTTCCTTAGTGTTTTGCATCTCTACCAAAGCGCACTCTGACCCTCCGTAATAGAGGGTCATTGGAATCTGGTAAGAAGCTGTGTGTGGCGGTGACATTGGTGACGGACGTACACATTTATTGAATCCATAGGATTATCTTCAATGAATTTTGTTTGGACTTTTGCGCTGCAGTTTTTGATATCATTGACTTTAATGGTTACACCAGGACCTGTCTGCATAGCTGCACATATCATAGACTATAAGCACTTGCTCTAGCGCAGGATTTTTCTATATACATATCCTAATATACTGTCAAATACATTATATAGTGAAAAAGATTTGTTAACTTATCTTATATTACATAAACTGTCATATAATCCTATACATATATCTTTTTAGGACGCGATCTCGTTCACGAATATCAGATACTATACACGTCGATACGTCTGTCCAGGACCACATTGGTAATTTCAGTTACTATAGTTTTTGACGTCGCGTTTTCAGGTTTGTTTTAAGTAACTTCTATTAGGATACCTAAGTTATTTACACATGCAGGCAGTGGTTACAGTGGCGGTGTGTGTCGAAGAATGGTCTAAGGTTACTGGGAGATAATGCCTCCCAGTCTCACGCGAAACCAT
>BLSH010385598.1:1266101-1280259 GCA_018402905.1 Glandirana rugosa | reverse complement strand
CTATCTTTGATGTATACGATTCTGGGAGGCCCACAATCCTTAGGTTATTCCTGCGAGAGCGGTTCTCCAAGTCATCGATCTTATCGAGAAGGAATTGCTGCGTTTGTTGAAGTTGCTGCTCCCTGGTTAGTGTGGTTTGCACTTCGTCTTCCACGTTAGAGACGCGGTTTTCCAGCTCGCCTATTCGTTGGGTGTGATCCTGTAATTCTTTCTTGAGTTGTGCCATGCCAGTTGCTATGGCCCTTTCAACTGTCGCAGTGATAGTAGGGTTGAGTAAAGCCGCCACAGCTTGGGCCAGTCGAGTATATTGGTCCTCTGTAGTTTCTATCCTCCCCGCACTTGGAGAAATCAAAGGGGGAGGTGCCGCCATGTGCTGCAGTTGCGACCCATTTTCAGCGATCGGATCCATAGTTAAAATGTCCGAATGAAGGTTCGGTGCCGCTGTTTCCGAAAGAAGGTTCGGTGCCGCTGTTTCCGAACGAAGGTTCGTTGCAGCCGAACGAAGGTTCGTTGCAGCCGAACGAAGGTTCGTTGCAGCCGCGTCTGCACGAGGATTTGGTGCCGCGGCCGGCCCGCCGTGAAGAACGAATTTATCCATCTCCGGATGGTTCCCAGGCGTGCTCTGGTGAGCGGAGTATCCGAGTAAGGCTCGATGGGCGCCCGGATCGGTATATTAGTGAGTTTGTAAGCCGATGTATACCGAGCCGCCATCCTTCACTCCTTCCTCATCAGGAGCCGGAACCGGAAGTAGTGTTTTGCATCTTTACCAAAGCGCACTCTGACCCTCCGTAATAGAGGGTCATTGGAATCTGGTAAGAAGCTGTGTGTGGCGGTGACATTGGTGACGGGCGTACACATTTATTGAATCCATAGGATTATCTTCAATGAATTTTGTTTGGACTTTGCGCTGCAGTTTTTGATATCATTGACTTTAATGGTTACACCAGGACCTGTCTGCATAGCTGCACATATCATAGACTATAAGCACTTGCTCTAGCGCAGGATTTTTCTATATACATATCCTAATATACTGTCAAATACATTATATAGTGAAAAAGATTTGTTAACTTATCTTATGCTGTTTGGTGATATAAATCTCAGGACAGTGGTTTATAAGTTTCCATTTTGGCTGTATATATTATATAGAATATGCGACTTTCTTGACACTACAAAATGCATTACAACAACCTTTTTGTATCCATTGTTTTCAAAATACATTTGCAATTGTGCCATTGTATCTAATATGCAATAAACATAGTTTTAAAAAAATTGATTCCTATTAATGTTCCCTACCATCACAGCATACTGTTTACCTATAGTCTGGTTAGTAAATTTGTTTTTTCTTTTCCTCCTCTCAATAAAATGGTCAGACCAACATCTAGAGTTTGGAAACATTTCTGCAGTGTAATTTTGATGAGACCAAAGCTGCAATTTGCAAATATTATAAAAACGAATATTCTTTTCCAAATGCTGACATATCCTTGCATGCCAGAGGTGCCTTAAAGACATTAAAAAATACTTTATGGAATGAAATGAGGTCCATAATGAAAGGGCAAGTAACTTTTCCCTCCAGAGTCATCATTGCAGAAGCACTCTTTCTGCTGCTTATTGATCATTGCAAAGTGTTTCTTTGCCAGCAGCATCTTCAAGTAAGGAAGTGTTGGAAACTACTACCTCACAAAAATACACAATACGTTCACTTATAGATAAAACGACACCTGAAAATTGGGAGAAAATTGATTAAGCTCTTGCAAGAGCAATATATGTTTCTGGATCAGCATTGTTAATAACTGAAAATGCATATTGTCAGGAAGCATTTAACCACTTAAATACCAGGCACTTACCCCCCTTCCCACCCAGACCACTTTTCAGCTTTCAGTGCTGCCGCATTTTGAATGAAAACAGCGCGGTCATGCTACACTGCACCCAAGCTAAATTTTTATCATTTTGTTCCCACAAATAGAGCTTTCTTTTGGTATTTGATCACCTCTGTGGTTTTTATTTTTTTGTGCTACAAATAAAGAAAAACCTGAAATTTTTGAAAAAAAAAGTTTTTCTCTGTTTCTGTCACAAAACTTTGTAAATAAGTACATTTTCTCCATCACTGATGGGCACTGATGAGGCTATCTGACAGGCACTGATGAAGCAGTACTGATTGGCACTGATGAGGTGACACTTACAGGCATTGATGATGTGGCACTGATATGCAGCACTGACGGGCACCTGGTGGTCCTGGGTGGCAATCCTAGGGGGGCTGCGCTGATAAACATTCAGCGCAGACCCCCCTCATTAGGAGAGCCGCTGATTGGCTCTCCTCTACTCATGTCTGCAGACACAAGTAGGGGAAAAGCTGATAAATGGCTCTTCCTGTTTACCCTGTGACCAGTCAGCTGGTCACGTGGTAAAGAGCTTTAAATGGAAGCTCTTTACAGAGAGCGGTAATGTGGTGGGTCAGACTGACACCAGCAATCATTGTGATGCGCACCCCATGGGCGCGTGATCGCGGGTTATCCTGAGGACGTCAATGGACGTCCAGTCAGGGTAATCAAACCACCGCCCACCTATCATTTGTCTATAGGCCGAGCGGGAAGTGGTTAAATTATAATGAGGGAAGTGGGGGGAGGGGGGTGTTACCTGTTCTCATGTATAGTTGAAATGTTCTTAACAGATACAGTCCTTGTTATTCCATTTGTAATAAAAAAAAATTGAAAAAGCAATTTCATTTATTTACAGAATAAGCTGTACTTATATATATTTTTCAGAAAATGTTTAATTTTTTCCTGAAACAAATATTTACATCTCTTCCTGTAAGTGGCCTGGACATGTCTTGACAATGTTGTCATATCTTTTAAATTGGTGGTGGGTGAAGATCATGTTGGTATTAAATTTTGATATATGATACATTTTGTGTTCTGTTGTAGATTCTGTAATTAAATTATTTTTAACAAACTTCTTCTGTAAGTTAAGCTCCTTGCTGTCAATAAATATTAACTACCCTTTTTCCTGATTAATTTAATTGTGAATTCCCCTCTAACCTCCAGTTAGAAGTCTTCAATCACTAATAACTTTTTTGTGTTTCTCGTCAGTAGATAATGTGATCTGTCAGCACCACAAACAAATTATTAGTGATGGGGAACCTCCTGTGCTGGGAGCCAATTACCGTTATCTGCAAAGATAGCTGCAGGTAATGCCAGGTCCATCCTAAGGGTAGTTTAGGGTAGTAGTGTAGGTTATTTGGGATAATCCATCATGGTGCCTGTACCTGGCACATGTGCAGTAGCAGCAGGTAATTGAATTGTGCCAATGTCATCCCCACCAGTGCTTTCAAAACCACAGCTGATCTGCATGCTCCTCCCCTGCACCACACCTGCACACCAACTCCCACTCTCACCACTTCACCTGAGCCCCATCCTCATTGCCTGTTCTCATCACCTCCCCCACAAGCTCAATGATTGGTTAAACTTTTGATAGCTCATACATAAAGAATGAAAAATATTACATTAAAAAGCCAAACCAAATGTAAACCAATTTCCTATTACATGAATATGCAGACAGTGGACCATCTGTACTGGTCATTCAGTTAAATATTTTGTTTTATATGCTGCATAAAACAAAAAAGCTGTTCTGCTGCATTTGAAAATACCAGATGTTACCATTTGCTCAGATGATCAGAAATTACATGCTTTTATTTGGTGGTAGAATTTCAGGGGAAATCACAAAGCAATGGAACAGGTCAGAGCAGTTAAAGGGTTTTACTGCGTCTGTTTCAGAAGTCATCAAAATCAATGGTGCAGAATCAGATCATGTCAAACTGGATGAGACAATGATGTCAACTTTGTAGGTATAAATAAAGGAACAGAAAAAGACCAGTAAGGTCAGCTTGCAGCAGCCACCTAGATGAAAAATATTTGTTGATACAAAGCTATAAATATGCTTGTTTATCTCTATAACGGAAATAATATTGGTTGTGTTAAGCAGAGACTTACTGTTGAAACAATTAGAAACTATATAGAATTATGTCAAAAGCTTTCAATGTGAAGGTAATGTGTACAATATCCGCTAATTAAGCAATAATACCTCATGTGGTGAGACATATTAGCTGATTGCTATCTTACAAGATAAGCTATTATTAATATCAGTACAATGACTAGGGGGTCTCAACACTGCATGGTGAGACTCACAAACTGCAACAGATGCACAAGAAAGGAAACTGCTTTGTTCCCGTATAGCACAATTTGTAAAGATATAGCAGTTTGAGAAGATCTATTTAACACTTTGTGAAGTTCTCATTGTTTTTTTATTAGGGTTATACTACTTTGCAGAGTTTGATGTAGTGTTTATTTTAATCTTGTCCCCAATCATTTTAGCAATTGATGAAGGATTTACTCAAAAATTAGATATCTGCCATTGAGGCAGGCCATACACGGAGCAAATTTGCTTGATTCCCCCATCAACACAGACAATGTTGACAGGGGAATCCCTCCTGCCCAGCCATTGTATTCTCACGGCAGGGAGGCAGGGAAAGACAGTGATTATTGCTAGAGGCTATACCATCTGCTAGTGATAATCGCATGTAAATGTTGATCAATTTAACTTGGGTACATTCAGCCTGACCATAAATACCAACCGCTTAGTGTCTGCCACCCCTCTCCACCAATCCCTACATTGGCTAACGATCGTGAATTAAATTCAAAATACTAACCACAACATACAAAGCCATCCACAACTCTGCCCCGAGCTACATCCCCAATCTTGTCCCCAAATATAACCCAAACCATCCTCTCTGCTTCTTTCAAGACCTCCAACTCTCAAGCTCCTTGTCACCTCCTCCCATGCTCATCTCCAGAGCCTCTCCCATCCTCTGGAACTCTCTACCTCAACCTCTCCGGCTATCTCCTACTCTAGCTGCCTTCAGGCGATCCCTGAAAACGCATATCTTCAGGGAAGCCTATCACACTTCCAACTAATCTTTTGCCACTTTCATCAGATAACTCCCCACAGTTACAACCTTTTGTACCTCCTGCCCCCCTATTAGAATGTAAACTCTTCTGAGCAGGGCCCTTGTAATCCTTTTGTATTCTATTGTATTGTACCTGTATTGTCCCCCTTTTTGTAACGTAAAGCGCTGTGTAAACTGTTGGTGCTATATAAATCCTGTATAATAATAATAATGATGCATAGTTTGAATCTCGGCCTGTTCCTGCTGAACCAAATGAGATTCGAACAGTCTATAGCTGGCCTAATTAATAGATTGAATCTTCATCTACAGTATATACCTGAAGAACATTGTAAAATTTCAGTATCTTCTTTTGCCAGAAGACCTGCAAATTTTAAATGCTCTCATAACTTTAGGCTTAGCATACTATAGTACTGCTAGCATTGGATTACTAGTTAATGATTCTCTTCTGCAGTTAGTGTAGAATGCAGAAACCAGAGTGTTAGCAAGTGCACTTCAAAGTGCATCTGTAGCAGCATTTTTTTTCTTTATTGTATCAGTTGACTGCTTAAAGTGGCTGTTAAACCACAGGGTTAAATTTACATTTTCCTCTCGGTTGATTCATGTAATTTCCCCCTGTGACTGTGCTTTATAAAAAAAAATGCAGCCAATTGTCTGTTTACAGAACGCTGATCAGTGCTCACATGACCCGGCGGCTTTCACATGACCAGCGAGCTCTCTCCTCTCTCTGCCTGACAGATGCAGCAGACGAGGCCAAGGATCCCCCACTGACATTGTTAGGAGGGTAGGAGGAGAGGAGAGAGAGGCAGTGGGTCATGAGAGCGCTGATCGGCGCTCCGTAAACAGGTAAATAGCTGCATTTTTTTATAAAGCACAGGGGGACATTACATGAATCAACCAAGAGGATTGTGTAAATGTAACCCTAATTTGAGCAGCAGAAGAGGAGAGGGTGGGCACAGACATGGAGCTGACAGGCAGGGAGGGCAGGAGGTGGAGAGCACAGAGGAGAGACAGGAGACATAGCGGATGATGGAGTTATGTAAGCTGACCACGGTGTCAGGGCTCAGCAGCCCTGATATTCCGTGGTCAGCTTTCAGGGGGGAGGCAGAACCAGGCAGGATCAGACAGGTATTTCAGGTGATACAAGCACTGTGCTGTATAACATGTTTTAAAGGAACAGGATCTTTTTTTAGGTTAACAAACGCTTTAAAGAGAGTTTGAAAAATTGGCCTGCTGGCTTTTTACAGCTTTACATAATTTAGGCTCTGGGTATATGGAAGACCTGCTGCAACCTCACATGTTTGGTGGGAAATTAATACTCTCATTCCTTATTTGAGAACAAATGGCCAGGTTTCCTTTGCACGTGGTATGTTTTGACAGGCAACTTTTTTCCTTGTACTTTTTTTTTCATTGAACTTGATTCATTAAAAAGATTAAACTGATCTCACTTGGTAGATGTCAGTGAAGGATTTTTGTTTTGTGGCAGAAAGTCTTCCATGCTTTAGGCTGGAGGTCAACTGGTTGGTGTTTGTGTATTTCTGCTGGACATGTTTTATTGCATGACCTACTTACTGAGCTGTAAGGAAGTGATGGATGTTTACCTCTCCTCTCTCTCCCAACTGAGGTAATCTGGCTTTCATACTGCAGGGTACTCCTCCTCTATCCCTTCATAATGGAGTCTGGGCTTTTGTGCCTCACTGCAATTTAAGTTGTATTTACTACGGATGCCTTTTTTTAAAATCTGAACTGTGTTCATGTGAAGAGCAGGGTATGTGATCTCTTGGTCCCAGCTCCAGGGAGGTTTTCTGGAAAGGAGAATCCTTTTTCCCTTCTTTTCTATACAGCCATCTAGCCCAAAGGGGATCCCCTTCTTCCCTATTTCCTTTCCATCGGGAGCTTTTTCCATTTGACAGGTCCTCCTGTGATGCTCAGTGCTTTAAGGATATGATATAAAATGTCATTGGTATGTAAATACACAAAATTGATACAATATATTTTATCCGTATAATTAGGGAAAATTGTTTTTCATACTTACCGTAATTTTCCTTTCCTGGATCCTCCTCATGTCAGCCTACTATGGGTCAGCTCCGCCCCCTCTGACCCCTTCAGGACAACCTCTTTCCCAGCCTAGAAGAGGCGGCTGTCTGCCCATATGCAGTGTTCAGTTTACCCACCTCGCAACAGACTTTGGGTGGGAGTTCCTTGGCTGACATGAGGAGGATCCAGGAAAGGAAAATTACGGTAAGTATGAAAAACTATTTTCCCTATTCCTGGAGCTCCTCATGTCAGCCTACTATGGGACGTAATTAAGCAATCAACCACATAAGGGGAGAGAAAGACACAAATAGCCAGAATCATAAACAGATATCAATTATTTTAATGGCTGACAGCCGCCGACAGAGCAGTAGACCCAAAAGATTCCGATGACGTCAGAGTTACATTCACTCTGTAGTGCTGAATGAAAGTATTAGGTGCACTCCAGCTAGCTGCTCTGCACACTGCTTCTGCTGACACCTTAGCATATGATGCACAGGAATCTGCCCTGCCTCTCATAGAATGCGCTTTGACCTTCAATGGCTGAGGCTATCCCGACTCTCTATATGCCATCTGGATCGATTTTATGATCTATGAAGACACCATTCTAGGTGGCATTGCCAAGCCTTTCCTGGAGGCCCCGGGAAAGATGAAGCGCTGATCTTATTTCCAGAAATCCTTAGTTTGCTCTAGGTATATTGATAAGACCTGCATTAGATCCAGCCTAGTCCATTTGTCTTTTGAGTTACTATCCGGGAAAGCCGATAAGACTGATCCCCAATTCATATGCAAAGCTGAAGCTACTTTTGGAAGAAAGTTTGGGACCGGTCTGAGTACTATTTCATCTTGGAGTATTAGGCAATATGGCTCCCTGGCTGAGAAAGCACAGAGTTCAGACACTCATCTGGCTGATGCCATTGTCATCAAAAAATTCACTGAGACAAAGAGCATGACGACACCGGACCAAATGGAGGTGCTACTAAGGCTTTTAGAACTAAAGGCAGGACCCACTGCAGGTCTCCAATAAATCTTTTTCCGATCTTTATTGCTGCCTTTAAGAAACGCATCACTAGAGGATCCAAGGCCCATCTTTGTTCAACATAGCTGACAGGGCAGACTTGAACTTTATAAGGAGCTATACGCTAAACCCTTGCCCAGACCTTCCAGGAGACATTCCAATATGTTAGAGACTGAGGGTGACCTCAGATCCCAGCTCTTTCCTGCAGAGAAGTGACAACAGGCTTTATATATCCTATAATAAAGAATTATTGGTAGTCTTCTTTCCACTAAATGCTCTATAGATCTCCTCCCAACCTCCACGCCATCAACTTCAGTTTCCCTGGCTTCGGGTTAAACTGCTTGTTCTGCAGCAGAAAACCTTTGTGAGAAGGTAGAGGAATTGGGCTGACACATCTTCACATTCTATGCTAGTGAACACCATGGCCTTCT
The DNA here is from genome assembly GCA_018402905.1 of Glandirana rugosa. Lineage (NCBI taxonomy): Eukaryota > Metazoa > Chordata > Amphibia > Anura > Ranidae > Glandirana > Glandirana rugosa. The sequence continues at coordinate 1,271,819 of BLSH010385598.1, read as the reverse complement.
GCGCCAGAAGGGCCACACCGCTATTACTGTCACCTCCTCCTGTTGAATCCTCATTAAACCTCTGAGGATTAGCGAGAGAGGAGAAAACACAGACTAGGGGAAAGTCCCATGGAATGGATAGAGCATCCTGGCCTGGAGCATGCGGGTGCCACCTTCGGGAGACGTAACACGTAATCTGAGAGTTTTCCTCCAATGCCACCCAATCTATGACCGATATCCCCCAGGCCCTGTAGATTTTGAACAGGTATCTGGGATTCAAGCCCCGTTTGTTCAGATCCAAGAATCTCCAACTCAGTTTTTCCACCAGCTTGTTTTGTGGACCCGGAAGGTATGCTGCTGTTAGGGAAAAATCTGGCATGCCACTCTGAGCAGTGGGAGGCTCCTGGTGCCCCCTTGAGGGCCACGTAGGCTACCATGGTTTGTTGTCAGGAAGGACTTTGACTGCTCCCTTTGCAAAATCAATTGGAAGGCTACTAGAGCGTGCCGAATGGCCTCTAATTCTAATAGGTTTGAATGCTGAGATAGAGATGCCCCTCATTTGCCCTGTACTTGTTGCCCTAAGGAATGAGCTCCCCGGTCTACTAGGCTGGCATCTGTAGTCAGCACTACAGGAACTTGAGGGTCGAGAGACACCGTGCGATGTAGATTTTGAGATATCTTCCACCACATCAGAGACTGTTTTATTGGTACTGAATGGTAGATCTGGGTTAACGAGGGGTGATCCCATTGATGGAGAAAACTGTATTGAAATCTCCCCTTCCGTCATCTGGCCCAGGGTAATACCTGTATCATGGAAGACAACAGGCCCAGGTACTGCATACACTCCTTGGCCATCAGAAATGGCTTGGTCATTCCAAATTCCAATGTGGTCTGAATTTCCACAATCTTCCTGAGAGGCAGAAATACACGAACTTGGGTAGTGTCGAATTGCATTCCTAGATACCCTAGGACTTGAGCCAGTTGCAACCGACTCTTGCGATGGTCGATTAACCAACCAAAACATCTGATCATGCTGTAGGTTATCAGCATGTGCTGTTGAAGGAGGGACTTTGATGCGGCCCGGAGGAGAAATGGTGTGATGCACTTATGGGCACATGTAGGTAGGCATCCGCTAGGTCTATTGACGCTAACAAATCTCCCTTCTTCACAATGGACAATGATGGCTTGCAAGGACTCCATTCTGAATGGAGGGACTTTCATGAAGGCATTCAGGGCTTTTAAGTACAGGACCGGCCTGAATCCTCCTGAGGATCTTGTTACCAAGAACAGAGGAGAATAGAATCCTTCTCCCTTCTCATGCTCCAGAACTGGCAGGATTGCTTGAGATGGCAATAAATGATTTACCTATATTAATAAATAAAGCCCCTTTTCTCTGGACAAGTAGGAATCCGGGTCTCCACAGAATGAGACTAGGTAGGTCTTTCCTTGAATTCTAAGCGATATCCTCTTTGAATGATGTCCAAGACCCAGGCATCTTGAACTTCTTCCGCCCAGATCTCTCCAAAGTAAGACAGTCTGCTCCCACTTGGGAAGTCTGGATGGGGCCCCTTTAGAAGAGCCTGTCTGGAGCTTTCGCTGGCTCATTCGCCTTGGCTTTGGGAAAGGCTGGACCCTGCCCCTTGCACTGCCTAAAGAACAGTCGCCCCGGTTGGTACGCGGAAGCTTCCTTGAAACCCTCTTTAGATCTCCAAGGTCTTGCCAATAAATTTCCCATCGAAAGGGACTGAGCAAAGGCTGTGCTTGGAAGCACTATCCGCTGACCAATGCTTCAGCCCTAGGGCTCTGCTTGCCATCACAGAATGAGCCATCAACTGTCATCCTGACCTGGTCCACGGCTACTTCTGCTAGAAAATACACAGTGATCTTAATGGGCTGCAAAGGGAGGACCCTTCTTCTCCCATCACTTAACCCAAAGAACTGGCCTCTAACCATGCAATGCACACCTTTTAGGCTGCCGCCACTGAGGTAAGTGCAATAGCCGGCCTGCAGGCCGCTCCTACCATGTACATTCTTTTGAGATCTGCATCTATCCTACAATCCATCAGATCTTGAAGGATACTGAGTCATCTAGAGGCAAAGTGATATGTCGAGCTAGTCTCTGTAATGAGGCATCCACCATAGGCGTGGTATTCCTAAAGCTCTGCATCCTTAGAGCGGAAAGGGTACAACTTTGAGAATCTGCTGTAGATGTTCAATCCTATCGTGCTTTGCCCATTTATCTTCCATTATTTCCTGTATTTCAAAAAATTAATGGGAAGGACAGGAGTGACCTTTTCAAGTCCGTAAAACACTGAGCACTTTTGAAGAGCTTTTCAGGCGCTTTTGAAGAGCTTTGCATTCATTTCAATGGAGAGGATTGTATTTCCTCCACCCTGCCAGCGCACGGCCCCAGTGTGAAAGCATTCATTGATTTTAATAGAAATAGGTTGTCGCGTGAAAGCGCCTAAAAAGCACCTCAGAGAGAAAGGGGTCTTAGGCCCGACTGACACCCATGCATCTCCAGCGTCCCCTGCATCCCGCAGACCCACACCACAACATGTGTTCCATAGGAAACAATGCCAAATAGACTGTAGTGCAAATCCGCAAGATGGATCAAAAACGCATGGGTGCTAATCAGCCCGAAGGAATCACGGAAAAATCGAATGCATGAGTGTCTGGTTACAGATCCGACTCATAATCCTCTGAATGTTAATATGAACTGTAGCGATATGTCACATCTGCTCTGATTCTGAAGCGGATGAGGATGGAAGTTATGCCGGGTACTACGTACCTCTTGCAGCCAGCAGGCCAGTCACCTGTAGCTTCAATCCAAGCACAGCACACATGGGATTTGAACTTACAGATGCATAGATTCACATTAACACAACTAGTGCATTTACCCTCTGAGCTACAGACACATGCACCTTGCATTATCACGCACGGCTTCCTTCAAACAAGTAAAGCATACACACCTCCCAGGTAGGGAGTTTGCCCCATATGCCCAGCAGGCCCTCTCCTCTTCCTGGGCTGAGGCCCTTCCAGAAGATGAAGAGGATCTGCGCCTTGCTTATGCACATGCTAGCGCCTCGTGGTCGCATTCTGGTGTAGCAACAGCAATTGGCCTGGGTTCAAGGCACTGCAATGAAGCACCGTTGAGGGTGATCTGGAGTGGCGTTGCACAGGGATTTTATCCCGCCACCGACCACTCCTCTGACCCGACTTATCACGCTTTGAGCGTTTCTTTCTTTGAGGGTGATGCGGCTCTTTAGTACTTCCCTGTGGGCGTTTATCCCGCATCTGGGTCTTCTCTCAGTGTAGAGAAGAAGAATGCACTCTTTTAAAAACAAAAAACAACCAAAAACACACACAAAAAAAAAAATTAAAAATAGCAAACCTTTCCAAGCGTTCTTCAGTGCTATAGAGGCAGACAGTAGGATAAAGGATACCTGGAAACACACAGACAGCCAGAGATCTATCCAGCAACTCAAGGCAGCAGCCATGTTGAGATCCCACATCACTCAGCACAGAGGCAGTGATTATGAGACAAGCTGGGGCCACAGGTGTTGTAATCACCACAGGGAAGCAGGAACCAGAGCATGGGAGAGGGTGTTCCTATCATACCAGGAAGTGGCCACTCTCAGCAACCTCCTGAGAGTTCCCGTGGAACTACAAGCCTCAGCCTGCCTGCTGTTTCATCAATTTGCCACACAGCCCAAACCAGCAGTATTTAACCACTCTTTAGAGGCCGGTGTACACATGCAGTAATTTATACTGCTTACTGAGACCCAGCACCAAGGGTACCCCAGATAGGGAGATTTACAGCCCAGGCAGGGGGTCTACTGAACTCAGGAAAGTGCATGAACCTGAGCAGGATCGCATGGACATTACAAGGTATCGCAGAAAGTCTCCTACCGTGCTTCTTCTTGCGTGTGTGTATGAATATATCTATTTTTCTTAAGAGGCGTCCGGAGCGAGGACGAAAAAAGAACACTGCATATCGGCAGACAGCCGCCTCTTATAGGCTGGGAAAGAGTTTGTCCTGAAGGGGTCAGAGGGGGCGGAGCTGACCCATAGTAGGCTGACATGAGGAGGTCCAGGAAATATATATATATTTATATATATACACACATTTATTAAATAATCCTATACCTTATGCATTTCTATTGAATTAGAAATCATAACCTTTGTTGTGATACTCCTCTCAGGAAGTTTACTATTGTTCAGGAAGCCATTCCATTATAGGACCCATCAAGCTACATCAAGGTACCAACGCCCAGAAAAGATCATTTAACCATGGATTAGGGAAAGGGATATCAAGGTACCAATACAACTTTTACAGTTAAAAGCAAGTCATAAAATTAAAAACTATGTATTATCAATACACGTGCTATTGGTGATCACATTAGGCTTCAGGTAGAAACTCCTTCATACTTTGTAATCAGTGGTTTCTTCAGAGAGAATAATAACTGCATGAAACAATCACATATATCTAGCTACACAATTACACACAAAAGCTTCTCGATAAATACATGCAGAGAGATTCATATATGAAAAAATAGGTCAGCGGCTAGAGTCCAAGAGAGAGCCCAAGCAGGCTAAAACATCTATATCAGTGGTTCTCAACTCCTGTTCTCGGGACCCACTAACAGGCCAGGTTTGCAAGATAACTGAAATGCATCACAGGTGATATTATTTGCTGCTCAGTGATTGCAGTATTCTAGTCTGCATCTCCCCAAGGTAATACTTAAAATCTGGCCTGTTGGTGCGTCCTGAGTTGAGAACCACTGATCTATATAAAGTTGCAATCTCTTCTGTATGTTACCATTGTCATTGGAGCTGACTTGGCCCTTGGGTACCCTCTAGTGGTTACTCCATTTAACACATCAATAAGATTTTCAGTGGACAGCCCCCTATGACTCTCCTGCAGTGTGCCAATGCAGCACCTTGGATCCTTCACTCGGGGGCTCCAATGTACACCTGTTTTTACTCTCTACATGTCTCACTCTGTATTCATTGAGAAGCTTTTGCGTATATCTGTATTGTTCATGAAGGTCTTGATGGCTCATATATACATATATACATATTGTATATTGTATATTTTGTGACCCAAAATATGTATCCATGAAGGTGGAGGACCATGGGAGGACTTTTGTTCCACCATTTTTATCTGACTTTTTAGATTGATACATACAGTTTTGCTCAAAAGTTTGCATACCCTTGGAGAATTGGCACAGTATGTACCATTTTACAGAAAGGTAAAGGTCATAACTAGTGTTGAGCGAACCCGGACTGTAACGTTCGGGTCCGTACCGAACTTTCGGGTGTCCGTGGCACGGACCCGGACCCGGACATTTCAAAAATCGTTCGGGTTTTGGTCACTTTGCGAACAACTAACCGACGGGACGTCGAAGAGTTGTGCACCTTATTTTATCGTCTTGGGGCCTGGCTTGGGCTTGCTAAAAACTTTACAGGCCCAGGCCCAGGCACGGTGCCTGTGGGCTTTCAAGCCATGCCTGGGCTTGCAATGTCAGGCCCAAGCGAGTTGTGATCAATACTGGAAATGGAAAGACATTTTACCATGTATGACACGGTTAAGAGGTTCCCATACGTTTGAAAACTCGTTTTGACATACATAGTTAGATTTTTCAGTCTATTTTTACCACCTTGTTTTCAGGAGGGTACCAGGAGGTGGAAGTACCTATGTATAAAACCCAGTGTTTTATATGTTATATGTTATAC
>BLSH010385598.1:1228914-1240854 GCA_018402905.1 Glandirana rugosa | reverse complement strand
TCTGAGTCTCCCCGACTGACGCTATGTTTTCTATAAACAGTATTATTACCCTTTTTATAAGTATGTTGTACATAATTTGGTTATACTATGGTACCTTTAATCTAACTATATATAGATCATAACGTCCTATTATTACGAAGGTTTTGGGAATACAACACATGATGGGAGGTATATATAGGTAATGATTATTGATGTACTTAATACGTCTATATCTATAAATAGAAACCGTTACAATATATATCTTGATATATGAATTAATGGTAAGATACTTATAGATACATGTATGTGTACATATGTGTTCTCGAAATTGCCATATATTGATAAATACATATATATAACATTGCCAAAGATAAATATCTATATCTGCATAATTCATGTAGTTATTAGTAATGGATATATATGGAGGGTAGTACACAACATAAGGGTTTTGGAAGCATTATTATCCTGCAATACTAGATATATATCAATCTAATTTCCATGGTATCATATTGGTTTAATACATGTTGTATGAATATTTTTCCCATTATTATGACAAATATCTTTTGTATCGCAGTCAGCCCCTCTGAGTCTCCTGATGAAGCCCACACGGGCGAAACATGTCGAGCGGGGTTCAGCTGACCCTAAGTAGGATCCATCTGGATTTGCTTTGTAATTTAAGAATATTATCTATGTTTTGATTTTGTTTGCAATGTGTTTCCGAAACATGGGGAACATGTTTTATTTTTGTATGTAATAAAATAAAATGGTTTTAGATTTTTTTACCAAATAATTTGTGTAGTTATTATGGAGCACCTTTAAAGTCCTTGGGACCCTCGTTTTGAGGTTTCCCCATCCTTTTCGTTTCTTGGTTTCATATTTTGTTGGACGTGGTGCTCCAACCATAGGCTCTGCACTTGCTCAATATCCCTTTGTACATATTTTTACTGGTAAAAAAATGCACATTTACTATTTTATTTTTTGAGCCTGGAAAGCATAACACTAGTGATCAGTAGATCGCTAATGCCATGCAGGACAGGCAGTTTCATACTGACAGGAAGAATCAATGAACCACCACAGCAATCAACAGCACCATGGTAGTTGATCGCGAGCTACAAGCCGATAGCTGCAAAGGCTTTCAGTAGTTGTAGTCCATTCATTCACAGAACACTGTGAATGAATTACACGGTCCGGGTTGGAGCCCCGCACAGCCACGTTTTCTTTAGGTTTTGGCAGCAAGCAGGGGGGGGTAAGATCCCCCGCTCACTGCCAAAACAGGGATTCAGGATGGTGTGGGGGCTAGTACATTCATAGCATGTCACACCTTAAATATGGGTGTAACATGTAGCATTGTTAGGATTGAGTTCACCTGCTGGTAGAACTGTGCTGCTCTGGGCTGAGTGCTGTAGTTACAGTGTTCATCAGTGGGTGTCTCTCAGAAGCCAGCAGGCTGTAATGATCAGTTACATCTGTGTTCAGCTGCCAGGTGGCTATTTAAGGCTGCTTCTCCCTTTTCCCAGTGCATCACTATTCTGATTGCCTCCTTGTTGCCAGAGCCTTGTTCCTTGTACATATCCTGATCCATCCTGTACCCTGCCTTGCTCCTGCTTTCTGCCCTAGTACCCAGTCTTGTTTCTCCCCTTCTTTGCATCCCTGTAATCTGTGTCCTTATATTGTATATATTTCTATATAGTCAGTTGTTAGGTTCATTAGTTATTTTGTCTTTGGGGTTTGCTTATGTTCATTGCTTGTTGTGTATGTTTTTTTGCGTGTTTCACTGTAAATAAATCTAACTTTAACCACTTCAGATCCACGCTATAGCCGATTGACGGCTACAGCACGGATCTGAAATGTCGAGAGGACGTCAATAGACGTCCTCCCCTTTTTCTCGCGCCAGGCGCGCTCTGGCTGCCGTCGCACACCACGTGAGCGTGCCCTCGGGTCAGGCGGACTCGATGTCCACCGGAGACCTGTGATACCTTCACGGAGAGCCAGAATGGGGAACCGCCGATGTAAACACGGTGGTTATCCGCTCTATGAGGGGGGGCATGACAGATCTATTGATCCCTGTGATCGGGATCAGTTAGATCTGTTATGTCCCTGTTAGCCCCACCCACACACTGTTAGAACACATACAGAGAACACATTTAACCCCTTCACTGACCCCTTAGTGTTAACTCCTTCCCTGCCAATGACATTTATATAGTAATCATTGTCTATTTTTAGATCTGAACGCTGTATAAATGTCATTGGTCCCAAAAAAGTGTCAAAAACATCAGACATGTCTGCTGCAATATTGCAGTACCCAATAAAAATCACAGATCGCCGCCATTACCAGTAAAAAAAAAAAATTATAAAAACTCCATAAACCAATGTCCATAGTTTGTAGGCGCTATAACTTTTGCGCAACCCAACCAAAATACACTTATTGCGATTTTTTTTACCAAAAATATGTAGAAGAATATATATCGGTCTAAACTGATGAATACATTTGTGTTTTTATTTTTAATTTTTGGATATTTATTATAGTAAAAAGCAAAAAAAAATTGTTCTTTTTTCAAAATCGTCGCTCTTTGTTTGTTTATAGCGCAAAAAATAAAAACCACAGAGGTGATCAAATACAACCAAAAGAAAGCTCTATTTGTGGGAAAAAAAGACGTCAATTTTGTTTGGGTACAACATTGCACGACCACACAATTGTCATTCAAAGAGTGACAGCACTGAAAACTGAAAATTGGTCCGGGCAGGAGGGGGGTTTAAGTGCCCCATAAGCAAGTGGTTAAGGATATCTACATTGTTTGGTCCCAGTTTCCATGTGTAGCTACAATACATGTGTCTGGTCTTCCTAGCTGCTGAATCCTGACAAGCATATTATAAAAAGTTAACGTATCCTTCAAAAAGCAGTTTTGGTTTGAGGTGCTCAGATGCATTGTAGTTCCGCTCTTTCCTTTATTCACATTTTCAGTGTCTGGGAGTGAACAAAGACAGCCTTGTAAGGTCTGAATTTGCTCCAGTTGACAATTGGAGAAATAATGATAATCATGTACATTACTGCACATAATACATGCACAATGTATTATGTAATTGTTTAAGATTATAATGAATCAGTCTCTTGTTCTTCCAAGGAAGTGTTATCTTTGTAGTATTTGAACTAATTTCCAAAATCATTCAGAGATGAGTGACATATATGTTTGATGAAGATAAGGTGCATGTTATCAGCAGGTCACTAATCTACAGAAGGTGCTAAGGACAGACATTTCCTTTTTTTGGAAGCACAGATCAAAGAAAATAAGAAATAGCCAAGATATTTAAACACTTCTCAGTTTAGATTTCTTTGGAGAGACATTCCAAGTAAAACCAGTTCAAGTGGGTGTCTTCGATGTTTTCAAGGTGACAGGGAAGTTTGTCTGTAAATTGTAACAGATTCTGATAGAACAACATCTTGTTCTTTATTATCATGCAGCTTAACTGAACCAGATCATGAGCTAAAAAAAAGCTTGTTGGCTTCATACTGATTTTACAACTGAAGTGTTGCTACTCACAAGGTTATTTATGCTGCAAGAATGTAAAGTGAACTTGTTTTAGTAAAGAGCAAACAACATAATTGGCTTTGTTCTATAAAGTGTTCTTATTCTTAAGCTAATTCTGAAGTGCATTTATCCAACCAATCAGAATTCATGCTGCTGAAGTCAGGCCAGTACAAAAAACATTTTGGCAGTTGCTATGGATTACTGTACTAAGGTATTTGACTTTAAGAATAAAAATTCTTTATTGGTCAAGACTGAAGTCAATTTTAATTTTATTAGTGTCTACAGCATGAAGCCTACCTGAATTAGTGTGCAATAATTATTTTATAAAAGTTGGTAATTACATAAACATATGCATACTCTCCCCCACTCTAAGATTTCCAGCAGTGCCTAGAGAGGTAGAAGGTAAACTAACATATATGATCTGACAGACTGTGCCTGTTGTTATGTCCAGATTTTAATAAAGGATAACTTCCTGACTGGTTTGGTGATTATTAACAGCTCATTTTCTGTCCATTTACCTTGAGGTTATTCACTGCAAATTATTTCACAGCATACATGTTCTTTGGATTAAGTGCTATTTCAGGGCTCATCTGGATTTTTCATCTCTGATTTCAGTGGAAATCGCAGTCTCAATAAGGCTCCATGCACACTGGGCTTAAACAAAAAGTTCTCTTGGCAGAAAAAAATTGTCATATAGAGCATTTTTGTACACAGTTTAGGTGAGTTTAGGAGAGTTCAGTGTTTTTTTCTGACAGCAAGCTCCAATTAGAAGAGCAAACCAGAAGGGTTTTTTTCCTGCCTCTAAATGCTAAGCTCAAAATATGCCTGTAATCGTCCTAATGGTCCTAATGTGTATGGACACACAGGATAGATAACATTCAACTGCTTTTAAACATTAAAAACACAAAACTCCTGTAGAAGCAGCAATTTTTAAGCCAGCATCTATGAAGCCTAATATTCACAGTATTTATTATATAGTGATTGTAACAAACTGTTGCATTTGATCTATTTTGCATATTTGCTGCATGAACAATTTACCAATGATTTGCTCATTGGTTTTTGTTAAGGACTTACTGCACATGATTACGATTTTGGCCTTTAGGCTGGGTTCACACTAGTACGATTCTCGGACCGACATTAGGAGCACAAGTTGCATTACGTCACAAAAACAATGATTCCCTATGAGAGCCGTCTTAACTGGTCCGACTTGTGTTTTTCAAAGTCGGACCGACTTTGAAAAAGGTTCCTGTACTACTTTTGTCCGACTTTGATCCTACTTTAGCCCATTGAAAGGCATTGAAGTCGGATCAAAGTCGGATCAGTGTCTTCACCCTTATTCGAGCACAAAGCCCGGCAGGCCAGGAAAAGGGATGGGGACGAGTGAGCGCACCTCCCTACTGGACCATACCAGGCCGCGTGCCCTCAACATGGGGAGTATGGGTGCTTTGGGGCAGGGGGCTCTGCGCCCCCCACCCCAAAGCACCTTGTCCCCATGTTGATAAGGACAAGGGCCTCTTCCCGACAACCCTTGCCGGTGGTTGTCGGGGTCTGCAGGCGGGGACTTATCGGAATCTGGAAGCCCCCCTTTAACAAGGGGGCCCCCAGATCCCGGCCCCCCATCCTATGTAAATGAGTATGGGGTACATCGTACCCCTACCCATTTACCTGCAAAAAAAGTGTACAAAAAAACACACTACACAGCTTTTTAAAATCTTTTATTAAATCAGCTCCGGCGTCTTCTCCCCTCTCTTCTCCCTCTATGGTGTCTTCTTTCTTTGGCTCTTTTGCGGGGTCTTCTATCTTCTGAGGGGGTCTTCTCCGCTGTCCTCTTCCCTCTGTTCTTCCTCTCTTCTTCTTCTTCTTCCCATGTTGACACAATGTGATCTCCTTCACGAATGCCCTCTCCGCTGTGTGCTGTGCCTTATATTGGCATGGGGCGGGGCCACCCGCTGACATCACCTGGAGGCCCCACCCCCATGATGTCACATCCTGGGGCGGAGCTGTGACATCATGGGACGGGGCCTCCGGGTGATGATTCCAGATTCTGATAAGTCCCCGTCCGCAGACCCCGACAACCACCGGCAAGGGTTGTCGGGAAGAGGCCCTTGTCCTCATTAACATGGGGACAAGGTGCTTTGGGGTGGGGGGCGCAGAGCCCCCCCTGCTCCAAAGCACCCACACCCCCATGTTGAGGGCATGCGGCCTGGTATGGTCCAGGAGGGGGGGGCGCTCGCTCGTCCCCACCCCCTTTCCTGGCCTGTCGGGCTGCGTGCTCAGTTAAGGGTCTTGTATGGATCTTGGGGGGACCCCACGCCGTTTTTTCAGTGTGGGGGTTCCCCTTAAAATCTGTACCAGACCAAAGGGTCTGGTATGCTCTTGGAGGGGGCCCCATGCCATTTTTTTTTAAATTTGGCATGGAGTTCCCCTTCAAGATCCCCATAGCACAAGGTGCCTGGCATTGTCGGGATCAAAGTTGGATCCCTGTTCACAAAAAAACGGTCCGACTTTGACCTTATGTACAGTAAATCACACAGAAAAGTAGGATCAAAGTTGGACCATTTCTTTGTCGGATAGTGTAAACCCAGCCTTAAATGTCATTGAATTTGTAATCTACACCTACTAGTGGGAGAGGTTCAGGGTCAAATTCTGGTGCAAGGCAAAGACATCCAGAGGGAGTATCAAACCCCAAATTAGATGACATTTAGTTTAATAAAGCACTGTGTATCATGAAATTAAACGTAATTGATAAAAATGTGTTTCAGGGTGGGTTACCTGATGGTGACAATGCCTTGAGAATGTAAGTTAAAACATCAACTTGTAGTCTTGATTGCATGCCTGTGTTACAGAGTGACAGAGCGTAAACAAAATTTATTTGGCCAACAGTTCAAGCCGAGCAAAAGTTCGGCCCGAACATTACCTGTTAACCTATTCGGCGAACACCCAAATTTGTGGGGCGCCCGCCAAGCCCGCCCGCAGAGCCTGCAGGTGCCCGCCGAGTGCCCCACAATGCACTGTGCACTGCACAGTGCATTCTAAGCCCTATATTTGCCCAAATATTTGCCCAACCAGGGCACAGTGAATAGCTGTTTGTTAAGGAGTGGGCCGGGAAGCTGGCCGTGGTGTCCTTAACAACGGATCCCCGCTGACAGCTGAATTTAAAAAAAACATTGCCGATAATAGAAAAATGTAAAAAGAGAATGTCACCAGGGTCCTCCCAATTCATACCAGTCCTTTTGGGTTTGGAATTGATTTTAAGGGGGGTTCTAAAGGGAACCCAATGCCAATTTTTTTTTTAAATGGGGTGTGGTCCCCCCAAAATCCATACCAGACCCTTATCTGAACATGCAGCCTGGCAGGCCAGAAAAGGGGGGAAACAGGCAAACGCCCCCCTCCTGAACCATACCAGGCCACATGCCCTCAACATGGGGGGTGTTTTGGGGCATGGGGGCTCTGTCCCCCCCAACCCAAAGCCCCTTGTCCCCATGTTGATGGGGACAAGGGCCTCTTCCTCACAACCCTGGACTGTGTTTGTGGGGATCTGTGGGCAGGGGTCTTATCAAAATCTGGAAGCCCCCTTTAACAAGGGGGCCCCCAGATCCAGTCCCCCCATGTGAATGAGTATGGGGTACATTGTACCCCTGCCCATTCACCAAGCAAAGCATCAAAAAGAAATAAAAACACAGTTCCTTTATTAAATATAAAAAATGATGTCCTCTGATATAGTTCCATCATCGATCATAATGCCCGCCATCACTATCGGACCCAAAAAAAACCAACTCCGCCTGTGACAAAGGTTAACTGCTGATTGCAGGTTCCACCATTTGACAGTTCCTTCCAACATCACCTGGTGGCACCACCCTCTTGTGACAACACCAACACAGCATGCACCAGTTGGTGATGTCACATGGGGCGGTGCAGCTCCTTATTTATATAAGAACTGTTAAATGGCAGAGCCTGCAGTCGGTGGTTTAGCCTTTGACGTGGGTAGAACTTTTTTTTTGGGTCCTGTGGTGGTGGCGGGCATGGTGATTGATGATGGATCTACATCAACCACAGCCCAGGGTTGTCGGGAAGAGGCCCTTGTCTTCCTCAACATTGGGACAAGGTGCTTTGGGTTGGGGGACAGAGCCCCTCTGCCTCTGCCCCAAAGTACCCCCCCTATGTTGAGGGCATGTGGCCTGGTATGGTGAAGGGGGGGCGCTCACTCGGATGCTCAGATAAGGGTCTGGTATGGATTTTGGGGGGACCTCACACCACTTTTTTTTACATTTTGGCATGGGGTTTCCCTTAAAATCCATACCAGACCAAAGGGCCTGGTATGGATAGGGGAGGGACCACACCATTTTATTTAACATCTTCATATTGCCAGCAATGGCATTGTTTTGCCGGCAATTTAAATTATTTTTTTTTTTATAAATATCAGTTTTGCATCAGCAGGTTATATACATAGTACAGATGTGCCACTTTAAAGGCTAAGGACCCCCCCCAGACACTATGTTTAAAGGAATTTTTCATTTTTACTGTTTCACTTTAAGCATCATTAAAATCACTGCTCCTTTTGCATTGATACATCTCCCCCAGGGCAGTACCCGGGCCCCCACACCTTTCCTATGGCCAATAACTTGCATATAAGCCTTCAAAATGGACACTTTTGATTTTTCAAGTGCGGGTCCCATAGACTTTAGGGTTCGGAGTTCATGTCCAAACTTTTGCGTTGTGCGAGAGTTCTGGTGCGAAGCAAATCAGGGGGTGTTCGGCCCAACTCTAATTAGCAGTCATACAGCTTTGATATTCCATAGGAGGAAATATTTTAGTGAAGGCAGCAGATTTTAAAATATTTAAAATTTTATTCCAATTTAGATTAACATATTAAAGCTTGTGCGGGAATTTAGTGATTGAATTTAGATCTTGCTTACCTCAACATTGTAATGCTTATTAACTGACTTGATTTTTTATATTTCAATATTTTTATTGATATATATAAGTAAACAGAGATACATAAACAATATGTCCCCTCTGGGGATTTCAGCCAAATTGTTATAGTAACAGCGGCAGAAAATGACTGAATAGGATACCATTTAACAAAGACAAGTCACAAAAATCAGAACGCACTATTATCTTCACATGCCCTTCTTGTGAAATTAAAATTTACCAAACCGTTAAGGCAACCAGGTGGGAAGTCCCTCCCCCCCTAGTGGCAACCCGGCATTCAAAAAAAAAAGGGTTATACCCAACCAATGAACTGACCCGAAAAGCAGGGTGGGCCCCAGGGACCCTCCCTCCGATCACCCCAAATGGGAGCTGGCTGTGGACCGGAAGGAAGGCACACTCACAGCACCCAAACCCCACCCCGGGTCGCCCCCCCTCACAGGTCCAAGGCCCTGAAGGAGGTAATTAAACTGGTAGCCACCAGGAGGTGTGAAGAATTGATCCCAACACGGGATAATAACTGTCAGCATAATGAACAATTCAGACATACATTCTTGAGAATAATTACCATAACATAAACCCAGGATAACCAGAATTTCTTACATGGACCTCCTTGAGTCAATTCTCACACACTTATCACCTCTTTCAGCGAGACCGGGTCCAAGTTCCAAAAACAGTAATGTTAAAACTTCGGACTCGTTGAAAAGAGGAAGACCCATGTTTCCACAGAATAATCTGGAGGATCGAAATTCTGGGAGGGGAGAGAGGGGAGGAATTCAAGCGGAAAGCGAAAGGAAGAAAGAACAGAAGAAGCAGGAGAAAAGAACAGAATGAAGCTTTAAGGAGGCCCGGCAGCCGCCAGAGTGGGGAGGTATCAAATATAGCTATTTTTGCCCTAGAGACAAACCTGTCCTCAAATGGGAATGCCAGAGTACAAGGCCCACGGTTCCCAGATTGCTTCAAATTTCTTAATTGAATCATTCATTGTATGAAAAATTTTCTCTTGAACCATAATCCAAGAGATCTTTCTGATGGTCTGACTTGTGTGGACCGAATGTTTTTTCTAAGCCTTAGTGATTGTTATTTTAGCTCCGACTAAAATTAGACCAATCAGAGTTTGTGAGTTTTTACTAGTATAAGGAACTTTCTGGTTTAGGAGGGCAATCGCCGGATTTGGTTTAACCTGAATACCTGTTATCTGTCTTATGATCTGGAAAATGCAATTCCAAAATCCCCTTATATGTGGGCATTCCCAGAGGACATGAAGCAGTGTCCCCATGTGGTTACATTCCCTGAAACAGAGGGGAGAAGAAGAAGCAAACATTTTCGACAAGCGTGTAGGGTACAGATACCATCTAGATATTACTTTCAGATTGGTTTCAACTAGGGAGACGTTGTGAATCCCCTTAGTAGCTCCCAGGAAGCAACAATGCCATGTGTCCAGGTCCCACTTGAAGTCTAGGTCTCCTTCCAATCTTACCATGTATTTTGTCTTGCTCTGAGGTTCGGCCAGAACAGCATAGATGATAGAAATGCCCCCCCTCGTGTCCGTGTAGCTTAGCACACCACTGTTCATAAGAGGTGACTGTGAGAGGGTCAAGCTTGGTGGGCTGTAGGGAGTGCAAGAAATTAGAAATTTGGGAGAAACGGAAGGTTTCCGAGAGTGGCATTTCCAATTTATTTCTACAGTGTCTGAGGGAAAGGGGACCTGCCACATTGAAAAAATGGCCAATCCCATAGAGCCCTTTATTTATCCACCAAAGAAAAGCTTTCGCATCTTTCCCTGGGGGAGATCTTGGATTATGGAAAATGTGGGATAGTGGGAGCCAGGGTGATATCAGGGTTGTACGTTTACGGAGTTTGTTGCTCAGGGCCATAGATTGTGAAAGTGTCAGTGCAAGTATGGGAGGCCTTAATCTGGGATCACACCAGAGCAGGTAGTCTAACGTGTTTCCAGGGGTGGCTTGTCTCTCTATATATGTCAAGTCTGGTTTTTCTCCCGTTGAGTGTACTATGGAGATTTGGGCCAATTGTGCTGCCTGGAAGTACCACCATAAGTTTGGTACCCCCAGGCCGCCCTTCCTCTTGGGTCTGAAGAGGGTACTGTTTGTGAGTCTGTTTCCCTTTTTTCCCAAATGAATTGGGTGATTGCTGCTTGCAAGCTTGCTAGTTTACTTCTGGAAAGGGAAATAGGTAGGACCCGGAAATAGTAAAGAATTTGAGGGAGTAGGGTCATCTTCACTGAATGAATTCTACCTATCCAAGAGAGATTCTGTTTGGACCAATAAAGAAGATCCTGAGTTAGTTTTTTGAAGAGCGAGGGATAGTTAACATTGTAAATTTGGTAAAATGAGGGAGGAATATTGATACCTAAATATGGAATGGATTCTTCAACCCACGTGAAAGGGAAGTTGTTCTTGAGGATGCTCACCAAGGGGGGGGGGGGGGGGACAGAGACATTCATCGCCATTGATTTTGTAGTGTTAACCCTTAATCCTGAGATATGTCCAAATTCTGTCAGTAGTCTGAGAAGATTGGGGATTGAGACCAAGGGGCCTGTAATAAAAAGGAGTAGATCATCGGCAAATAATCCACATTTGTGGGTTTTTTTACCACAACTCACTCCCTGTATGTCCTGGCATTCCCTGATTGCTATAGCCAATGTTTCTATTGCTATTGCAAATAGCAATGGGGAAAGTGGGCATCTTTGCCGCGTGCCCCGTCTTATGGGGAGGGATTCCGAAAAATACCCCTGGAATTTTATTTTTGCTGATGGCTGGGAGTATAGAGCCTCCAGGATTTTGGGCCGAATCCGCACCTTCTCAGTAACGTAAAAAGATATTGCCAGGAGACCATGCCGAATGCCTTGTGTAGGTCAATCGAGATGACGAGACCTGCCTGTGGTGCAACTTTCCCCCAACCCGACCTCATTAGTGAAAATAAGTTTATGGCTCTCCTGACCTGGTCTGGACCCTGCCTCCCAGGGATGAAACCTACCTGATCTTTATCAATATAGCTGTTTATGAAGGAGGCCAAGCGGTTAGCAAATATCTTGGTCAAGATTAGAGTTGAGCGAACACCTGGAAGTTCGGGTTCTGCTGGTCCGTCCGAACTTCGGGACAAAGTCCGGGTCCGGGTCCGGACGGAACCCGAACGATCGCACTTTTATAAATGTCAATAAAGGGACAGGGGTAAAAAAACATCCCGTGAACGGGATGGGAATGGGGGTAAAATGAAGGAAAACGTCGGGAGACCCCGAAAGGTCCTGAAAGGATGTCGGTAAAAACACGGATTTTCAAGCCCAGGGGTAACTAAAGTTACCCCAAGCAACAGGCACGCTAGCAAGCCCAAGGCAGGCCTGGGCCTGGGCCTGAAACAGGGCTTCAAGCCTGCCTGGTCGTCTTGGGCTTGAAGGTCCACAAGCGAGTTGAGATTAGAACTGGTTCTATAAACGATTGGCGAACCGGAGGAAGTATTTGTCGATATAACTATTTCTAGTCCATCC
>BLSH010385598.1:1209102-1228904 GCA_018402905.1 Glandirana rugosa | reverse complement strand
AATCTCTAATTTCTGCTATCTGTCCTCAGAGCAACAGCACAGACAGCAGTAGTAAAGTAATCTATCTCAGGATGCAGGATCAGGTCTTAAAATGGCTAAAATCTGTCCCTCACGCCGTCAGCTACCTTTCCCTATACTAACCCAAGGAGCATGTGACTGCAGCACTGTGACTCCAGCTTATAAAGAGGCTGGGTCACATGATGCACCGGCCAATCACAGCCATGCCATTAGTAGGCATGGCTGTGATGGCTTCTAAGGGCAAACCAGTGAAACGCTTGTTGATTGGCTGCCCTGCAGCTTCTCAACACGTGGAGTAAAATAGCAGAACCCCGGACCGAACCCGAACGATTTTTGAAATGTCCGGGTCCGGGTCCGTGCCACGGACACCCTAAAGTTCGGTACGGACCCGAACGTTACAGTCCGGGTTCGCTCAACACTAGTCAAGATCTTAATGTCACTATTGATAAGGGAAATTGGTCTATAATTACTCACATCTCCGTGATCTTTGTCAGGTTTTGGAATCACCGAGATAAATGCTAGGTTGGAGACTGAGTCCAGACCCTGCCCTTTTTGAAGTGAATTAAAATATCTGGCCATATATGGGGCTAGAATGTGGCCAAATTTTTAAAAGTACAAATTTGGAAAACCATCTGGGCCCGGAGAGGACCGGGTCTTTAGATTTTTAATGACTTGAATGATTTCCGGCTCAGAAATTGGTTCCTCCAAGGCTGATTGGTGGTGATTTTTAAGCTTTGGTAGGGGTATATTTTCCAAAAACCTCTCAAGATGGTGGGTAATATCCGTTTGATCCTTTGCGTACAATTTAGTATAAAATTTCTGAAAAGTTTCAAGGATTTTTTGGGGGTTTTGGGTAATAGTACCCTCACAAGACTTAATTTTTGGGACAGCAGGGGCTTATTATTTAGGGGTAAGTTTCAATGCAAGATTCGGTCCAATCTGGTCCCTGAGACAATAAAGCTTCCCAAGAGACCACCGGACATGCTTTTCAGCTGTAGTGGTTAATTGCAGGTTAAGCTCTAATTTGATTCTTTCTAGTCTAGAGCGAGTCTCCTTCGTAGGGTGTCGTTTATGTATTGTACTTAGCTGCTGGAGTTTAAACTCTAGTCTAGTTATTTCCGATAAACGTCCTTTTTTTAGCTGCATGCCCAGCTGAATAAATCTACCTCTCAAGACCGCCTTGTGACCTTCCCACAGGGATCCCAGGGATATATCAGTTTTATCATTGAGAGTGAAGTATTCTTTTAGATCGTTTTCCAACATTGTGACCCTAACAGGGTCACTTAGGAGTGACTCGTTGAGTCACCACAATTTAGGTCTCCCGGGAGGTGGGGAAAAGCCCACAGAGATTGACACCATTGAATGATCAGACCATACTGTGTCATGGATTATCGCTCTCACAACCCTGAGGATCCCTGTGGAAGGTACAAAAATGTGGTCAATCCCGGTGTAAGTGCCGTGTGGAACCGAAAAGTGTGTGTAATCCTTGGATTGGGGCTTTAATTCTCTCCAAGAATCTATCAAGCCTAGGGAGTTTAGTTCCTGTGCCATCTTTGTGCTCTGTCTCTGGGTTTTTTTTTGGGTGAGGCTTATCCTCCTTTGATTTATCTAGCAGATTATCAAGTGACACGTTTGAGTCTCCCCCTATGATGATTGATCATCCCTTCCATAAAAGGTGTTCATTTTTTAAATAGTTTTGCAGAGAAAGAGGTTTGGTCCCTGTTGGGGGCGTAGTAAGAGATGAATGTGTAGAATTCCCCATTTATCAAACCTTTCAATAATTTGTATCTTCCCTCAGGATCTCTGACTGTGAGTGAATGGGTAAAAGGGAAGTTTCTGGAGAAGAGTATGGCTACCCCCCTCTTTTTACATTCTGCATTCGCCATATAAAAGGATGGAAATTTAGCATGTAAAAAGGAGGGTTTATAGGTAATTGGAAAATGGGTATCTTGGACCAAGACCACCCCTGCGCCCAATGAGTGGTAATGCTGAAATGCTTTCCTTCTTTTGACAGGAGAATTGAGACCTTGTGTGTTGTGGGATACTACTTTAAAAAAAGGCTTAGGTTGGTGTGTGCTAGCCATGGACACAAGAGATGGAACTATATTAGAAGCCAAATGACTTACCCTGGAAATGTGGGAGGAGATCATCGAGCTCCACCTGGAAGCCGGAGGGGACTGAGATCCAGGCCAATAAAGCCCATTGATCTACTCTGACGGCTGGGAGGAGAAAGAAAAAACAAATATTAGCCAAGGACGGCCCAAGGAGGAGTGGAAACAAGAGAAGAGCAGGATTCTGAAGGAAGAGTAGAGAAAATGACAAAAATGGAGGAACAATACAATATCAAGTGAAAAAGGAGTTCCTGCCCCGTCCGGGGCCAGGAAGTCCTGGGAGTGGGGTTGAAGCCATTCAACCCCACTCAGGACCCTAAAACAGGGTGTCAAAAAAACTAGCAGACCGAACTTGGGTTGCAAACCCGCGGAACACTGAGAGAACATTCTCTGGAACTCAGCAGGGGGAGGTGCATGTAGAACCGCTCCGGCCCTACCACCCCGCAGAATGCTCACAATCTATTACGGCTTAGGAATGGACACGATATATATAAAAATAAGGAAAAACAAACCAAAAGAAGAAAAACTGCATCAGGTAAACATTTTGGGGGGATATCCCGTGATATGAACTTATAGAAAACACCAAGGGTAACAAATTAACCCTAAAAGATTTGCTACAGGTCTATCTATGCATTTCAGGAAGGCAGAAGAAATAATGCAATTTTGTCCGTAAAGAGGATAACTTATGCGTGGTGATTTCCTGATCTCAGGGAACGACTGTTCTGTTAGGTATGGGGGGAAGGGTACTGATAAGTGGAAAAGGACTGGGAGGACAAGGTGAAGGGACCAGACACCTATATGGATGACCGGGCCTGGAACCCGTCACCGAGTCCATAAGGTTCAAACATGAAATCTTCTCCCCAATCCCATCAGGAAGAGAACAAATGAGGAGCTTCCAGGTAGCTCCCAAGGAATCACCCAATTTTATGGGGCAGGAGCTACTGCTCATCGCAGCAAAAGTAGAGGTCCATGAGGACAAGTCTACAGGTGGAAAGGACTTCATCAGCGTTGTGGCCGCAAAGCTTCTCGTTGTCTTTTGGGCTTCTGTTTCTGCCAAAGTGGAAGGGCCGGGCTGCTGGGAGGGGGTCGTTTAGAGGGGTTTTGATGCCCTGAGGATGATACATCCATCGCTTCTAGGGAGATGAGACCCAGTTGACCAAGAATTTTTTCTCCTTCCTGCAAGCTTGCAAAGCCCAGAATTTTATTGTTATATTGGAAGTTCAAACGGAAAGGAAAGGACCACCAATATTTGACCTCTTTCTGTGCCAGTACAGTGAGCAGGGGTTTAAGTGATCGTCGCCTCTGAATAGTGGAGAGCGAAATATCCGCAAAAATTTGGATTTGGTGTCCCAGGAGTGATAGCTTGTCAGATCCTCTTGCTTTCCTCATGACCTCCTCTTTAATTGAAAAATAGTGTGGTTTCGCAATGATGTCCCTTGGGAGACCGTCAGAGCGAGGCAGCTGCAGGGCCCTGTGTGCCATGTCTAATTCTAGCCTATGTTCTGGGACATCCAGTAATAGGTTTTTAATTAGAGTTTTCACAGCCCCTTGAACATCTGTAATCGACTCGGGGAGACCCCTGATGCAAAAGTTATAACGTCTGCTCCTATTTTCCAATTCATCAATTTTGGAGAGTGCAGCGTCGAGTTGATCTTGAAGAGTTTGTATACATGTAGTGTTCTGGGCAATTCTGGCCACCGATTGGTCTAGAGCTTGTTCTATAATGTCTATGTGAGAGCCCAAAGTTGTAACCTCAGATTTGATGGAGGAGGCTATTTGTTCTGCATTCTGCATAAGACCCGCAGACAACATCTCTGAGAACCTATTGAGTAGCTGACCCATGTCATGGTGCAGTATGTGTGGCGAAGAGGATAATGCCTGAAGGTGTGGAAGGCCCTTAACACTCCCAGGGGTGCTAGGGATAGGAGAGTTCAGATAATCTGCAGCCATCCCCCTTAGGAGCGATTCAGTGGACGCTGGGGATGTTTGGAGGGCCACTGGGAGACCATCTGGGATCGATTCCTCTGAGGGGAGAACTGTGCTCCCGGGCGCTAAGACTCCCCCTGTACTGACCTCCTCCGTCCTGCCTGCGACATGTGCGGCCGCCATCTTTGGGCCTTCTCTGTAGGGAGACTCAAAGCAGAGTTGCCTCTGAGCTTGTTTTTTCGCCACAGAACCGTGCATGGATCGTGTCCCCCTCTGTTCCTGAGAGCAGGGGCAGAGTATCCCGGCCGTCCTCTTGCTTAATCCGGCTGAGGGGCTGTGAATGGACTGGAGCGGTGAGGAGCTCCCGGCTACAGCGTCTTGCCGGAGATCCTGCGCATGCGCACTACCCTGACTTGATTTTTATACCTACCAAGTAGAGTTGAGAGAACCCGAACTGTAAAGTTCGGGTTCGTGCTGGACTTTAGGGTGTCCGTGTCCTGAACCCGAACCCGGACATTTGAGAAAAATCCGGGTTCGGGTATTTTTTTGTGCCTGTTGAATAGCTGCAGGGCAGCCAATCAACAAGCGTTTCACTCGTTTGCCCTTAGAAGCCATCACAGCCATGCCTACATCATGTGACCCAGCCTCTATATAAGCTGGAGTCACGTAGTGCTGCATGTCACATCATCTCATACTAGTGTGAGGAGAGGATGCTGCTGCTGCTGTGAGAGACAGATTAGCTTTAGAAAATCATCTCATACTAGTGTAGGGAGAGGATGCTGCTGCTGTGAGGGACAGATTAGCTTTAGAAAATCTGTTAAAAACAGTGATTTATTGGTGGGTGGGTGCTAGAGGAGATTTTTGTTTGCTAGAGTACATTTTGTTTGCTAAGCAAAGGGCCTCATATAAAACCTAAGCAATTTATCTGTTTGTTAGGTGGGTGTTTGCAGCCATTTTTGCAAGTGCAGTGCACTTGCAACTGCTTGTGTGTCAGGGACACTACTTTAATCGTGTTCTGTTAGTTCAGTTGGCAACATTTTGGCATATTTAAATACTGCTTTTACATTGCAGTTAGACAAATTATTTATTTTTTGTTCAAAATATTACATTTGCGGCCAGCATTCTTGCACAAAATTAAAAAGTGCGTCTACATTGCTGGTTTAAAAAAAAAATATTCTAAATACTACATTTGCGGCCAGCGGTGCATTTCTTGCACAAAAATAAAAAGTGCATCTACATTGCTTGTTTAAAAATAAACAGAGTAATAATGTATTATTCTTTTTTATTATTATTAATAAATAGTGCTACATAGTACATTTGTGTCCAGAATGAGGAGAGCGTCAAATAAGGGACGTGGTCGTGGTGCTGCTGGTGTTGGTGGTTTTGGTGAAGTTCCTGTTGCAAGGAGAGGACGTGGTTGATTTGTGCCAGCTACACGTACAAGTGAAACACCTTCCTCAGGTACGAGTAGCCGACAGAACCTTCAACGTTATATGGTAGGCCCATAGGTCTTGCACAAAAATAAAAAGCACCTCAAAATCCAAGAAAGGTCTCGGGCTCCTCCTGCTTCCTCTTCCGCTGCTGCCTCGGCCTCTTCCTCCAACTCTACAGTGCCAGTGTCACCTGCCACCCAGCAAACAGCAACGCCACCATGTCCGCCACCATCCCCAAGCATTTCCACAGGGTCCCATGGAAGCTTACAGCTCTCCATCTCCCAAACACTGGAGAGAAAGAGGAAGTACCCCCCTACCCACTCACGATCCCTGGCCCTGAATGCCAGCATTTCAAAATTCCTGGCCTTTGAAATGCTGTCATTCCGTCTGGTGGACACGGACAGTTTTAAAAACCCGATGGCGGTGGCTGTCTCACAGTACATGACTCCCAGCCGCCACTACTTTTCCAGGCGAGCCATCCCTTCCCTGCACAAACAAGTCGGGGACAAGATCAAGTGTGCACTGCGCAACACCATCTGTGGCAAGGTCCACATAACCACTGATACGTGGACCAGTAAGCACGGGCAGGGATGCTATATCTCACTAACTGCACACTGGGCAAATGTAGTGGCGGGTGGGCCTGAGGCGGATAGCAGTTTGACGCATGTCCTTCCGCCACTGAGGATTGCATGGCATTTCTCTTTGCCTCCTGTTGCCTCCTCCTCCTCCTCCTACTCCGCTTCTTCCTCCTCCTCTACCACCTCCTCATCCGCTCAGCGTAACACCTTCACCACTAACTTCAACACATCCAGGGGGAAACTACAGCATGCTGTTTTAAAACTGATATGTTTAGGGGATAAACCCCACACTGCGCAGGAGCTGTGGACGGGCATTGAACAACACAGCGATGAGTGGTTGTTGCCACTGAGCCTCAAGCCCGGCCTGGTGGTGTGCGATAATGGGTGAAATCTCGTAGCAGCTCTGGGCCTAACCAGTTTGATGCACATCCCTTGCCTGGCGCATGTGCTGAATTTGGTGGTGCAGAAATTTCTAAAAACCTACCCGGATATGTCAGAGCTGTTGCAGAAAGTGCGAGCCGTCTGTGCGCGCTTTCGGCGTTCTCGCCCTGCTGCTGCTCGCCTGTATGTGCTGCAGCGGAACTTCAGCCTTCCCGCTCACTGCCTCCTATGCGACGTGCCCACAAGGTGGAACTCCACCTTGCACATGCTGGAGAGACTGTGCGAGCAGCAGCAGGCAATAGTGGAGTTTCAGCTGCAGCACACACGGGTCAGTCACTCTGCGGAACAGCACCACTTCAGCACCAACAAGTGGGCCTCCATGCGAGACCTGTGTACCATATTGCAGTGTTTCGTGTACTCCACCAACATGGCCAGTGCCGATGACGCTGTTCTCAGCGTTACTATCCCACTTCTATGTCTCCTTGAAAAAACACTTTGGGCGATGATGGAAGAGGATATGGCACAGGAGGAAGAGGAGTAATTTCCACGGTTATCGGCTCCCTCACTGGAGCGTGATCGGAAGATGCATGACTACCAGCGCACGCTGGTAGACACGCTGCTGAGGGCATTCCCAAATGACACTGGGGGCTCAGTGGAAGCACAAGACGAAGGCAGAGGAGGAGAAAGAGCTCGCCAAAAGAGCTGTGGCACCGCCAGCACCTCAGAAGGCAGGGTTAGCATGGCTGAAATGTGGAAAAGCTTTGTCAGCAGCACACCACAACAAACAGCACCACCAGCTGATAGGCAACGTCTTAGCAGGGGGCAGCATTTCAGCAACATGGTGGAACAGTATGTGTGCACACGCCTACACGTACTGACTGATGGGTCTGCCCCATTCAACTTCTGGGTCTACAAATTGGCCACATGGCCTGAGCTTGCCCTTTATGCCTTGGAGGTGCTGGCCTGCCCTGCAGCCAGTGTATTGTCTGAACCTGTGTTTAGCACGGCAGGGGGTGTTATCACAAACTAGCGCAGCCACCTGTCCACAGCCAACGTGGACAAGCTAATGTTTATTAAAATGAACCAGGCATCGATTCCACAAGACTTGTCTGTACCTTGTGCAGAATAGACATTTATACCGGCCTCACACAGCCAGATAGAACATAAGTCTTTATTTGAATTTGTAAGGGGAGAAACATGAAAAATAAATCATGGTACATTTTATATGGAAAAAGTGAACCCATGCTAGAACATCTCTGGGTTTGTCTGCAGATAGTGATCTTTTTTTTTTTTTTAATATGTCTCAATATTTTGGGGCTACCCCAATTAGAAAAAAAAAGACAAACAAACAAAAAACAGTGTTGGCTACCTCCTCCACCACCACTTCCACCTACACTACCATGGTCACTGCCTCCTCAACCTCTAGGCTCCTACTCCACATGCACCTCCTCCTCCATTTTTTATTTTTTTCATGTGATTTTAATTTATTTCCCTATCCACATTTGTTTGCAGGGCACTTGTCCTACTCTTACCCCCATTTTGCTTCCTTTTGCAGCCCTCTAGCCCTTTCCAGAACTTTTTTAGAACCATTTTAGTGCCCAAAAGTTTGGGTCACCATTGACTTCAATGGGGTTTGGGGGCAAGTTCGGGGCCGAACTCAAACTTTTTCGCGAAGTTCGGCCGAAATCGCCGAACCCGAACATCCAGGTGTCCGCTCAACTCTACTACCAAGTCATGTTTTTACATAAGGGGATTTGATTGTTCTCATTGCTTTGATAGTAAGAAAAAGAAAAACGTGTTAAGCTCATGATGCTTTAGTTACATTTTCCATGAGGAAAAATAGATCAATTTAAACTTTTTGATGAAAAACAATACTGTATTGTCATTTAGTTCACATTTCTAGTTATTTCTGCATTGCTTACTGGATTTTATGTTATCTAACATTGTCATCTTACTTGCTTGTTGTGCCCTATTAGATATTTGTTGTGCCATATTACAGGATTTGTTGATCTCTCACTAATAGATTTGTCTGACAACCCTTGCTTTATAGCCACTGAGATAAAATTATATTACAGGCATAAGCCGTTGATTTAAAAAAAAAAAAATTCAAACACATTTTTGCAAACATTTTGCAAACATATGTGAAAGCATAAACATACAATTCAAAGATAAACATATATTTGGTACATTTTATTCCAGTTTCAGTTCATTACCATTGACTATAATGGTAATAAAGATGCATCAAGCAAGTATTTCCAAAAATACACTGCAATGTGCCATAGCACATCACACTAGTGTGGTGAGCCTCATATATTTTATTGGAAAATATTTTCCTTGCATATATGGGTCAGTATGAGCAGATTCTGTAATGCTGTAACAAGGCACTGGTGTGATAGTGCATGTATAGTTGCAATAATGGTAGAAAGCATAGTATGTGTTCAAAACAAAGCTAACATGATTTACCCTAATGTTCCCCATGACTAAGCTTTGGGGGGTGTGAAACGTGTTAGGGGCATGGCCTGGTTGGAGTCCAGGCTGAGGTTGCCACTCCATTCGCCTCTGCAGGATATTTTGGATGTGCGACTTCCAGGGGCTACTCCTTTCTTCTTTACACCTTTGCAGGAGCCCATAACGGGTTCCATCCCCTGTCACCACTCCAAATAGCAGCTGTAGATGCACCATTCATATATCCCCTTTCTACCAAGCCTGAGCGGCACACACATCCTTTTCAGCTCACAATGATTTACCCTAAACTGGTCACATTCAGATACATAAGTTTAAAAAGAAATAAGGTACGCTTCAGTGTAGTTGAAAATTAAGTTTTGAGTTTCTCTGTACTTCTGTTTTTAATAGCCATTGTTATAGTACACAAGTGCATCTCACTACATTTCCTCTGTTATCTGCTGACCCCTCCTTGCAATATAGGAAAGGAATTTCTCAAAAACACCCCCTACATACTTCTTAAAAATAATTGCTTAGAGATTTAACATTTGAATGTGATTGGTGATTTAGGGAGCAGAGTGAAGGAAAGTTATTTAATATGGACCATAAGTACCCTCCCAATGACCCCATGGGGTGCTCTCTGGACCCTTGCTGCAGTAGATTACAGAGAACTCAGGTTCTTCTGTTAAACTGAGAGAGGTTTTTATTTTAGCACAGTTACAGTGTTTGTTTGTTTTTTTAACAGCACTGTTATTTAACTCATTGCTTTCACTTATTGCCTAGAAGTACTGGCTAAACCAAATATGAAATTACTGTGAAATATTAAAATGAATTGCAGTAATAACGGTCCAGAGACTTTTGCAAATAGGGTTTTTCAGCATGTTCTGTCCTGTTTAAGGCTGGGTTCACACTAGTGCGAATTGGATTCGCAATAGCAGGAGATTGTGACCGGCTCTCTGTGGATCTCCGGAGCAGTTCCAGTGTGCATTTGAACAGGAACCCTGTGCATCCTTTGGTCTGTTTCAGGTCAGAATTCAACCCAAAATTCGGGCTAAAATCGGACCTGAAACGGTGAACAGGGACGCATTGGACCCCTGCTGTGAGCCAGAGCGTGCTCCAGTGTGAACCCAGCCTAAATGTTTATTTTTATTGAGGTTTATTAATATAACCAAACAACATAAAATTTAGCAAGGCTGATAAAGTATTATAAAGTAAATGAAAACATAAAGTAAAACAATATATGTATGTATGAGTATACAAATAGAAAATGAGGAAATTAAACTAATATTTATAACTCAATTATAACTTAATATCTCAAGCAACAAATATTTCACATATTTTTCTGATCAGCATTCAGACAACATAGAAACAGAAGCTCCTACTACAGTCTTCATCTTGTGGTGATATATTTTCTTGAACTGTACAACTGTAGATTTACTAATAATTCACACAGGTTAGGTTACTAAAAACAATAGACAAATATACCCCAATGGGGTTTATTTGTTAATTGAAAAGATAATGTTCATTTAGCAAAGTGAATATTCATTTAGCAAGATAAATGTTCTTCTAGCTTAGAGAGAATGCACGGTGTTTAGTAAATCAACACACTGATAATTATTTAGCCCAGAACTATGATATAGGTATCTGAGAAATTAACTTCCTGTTGCTTTAACCCTTTTGCTGTTGAAGCCATGTTTACACTTTTTTTTACATGGCAATGCAGTTTTAACCCCAAAACAGGGAGAGATCATATAGAATAACATTGTATTTGTTGTAATTTTTTTATGTCCTACAATATTTGTAATACTGTTTATGAAGTCTATATTTCTAGTAAAAAATGCACTTCAATGAATCTTCAGGCAAAATGACACACTATAATCCCCAATTGTTTGGTAAGCTATAAAAGATGAGGTTGTGTCGAGTAAATAGTTGGCAAGTATGTCAAACCCCAAAATTGACAAACTACAGTATTGACAGTACTACAGTATTCAAAATTATCTACAGGCTGTTCATGCCAAGAGGACAGTTGATTGGATTAGTTGGCCACTCCTAGAAGCCCCTCCTCTTCAAATTAAAGTAGATGATTTCCTTCACAAGATCACAGCATTATATGACAAACCATCGGCACAGATTAGAACAAATGGCATCCTCTATAACCCGACATAGAACCAACAAATCTCCTAAGGTTGATCTCCAGGTTTTATTAAACTTTAAATAGTTCATTTGGACCAAGCTGGTCCAAACAAACGATTTACTTTACGCTAACAGTTGCTGCAGCTGGAAGCACTGTATAAATTGTATGTAGATTATGCAATTCTGGAAAGCTATTGGGTACACAAAAAGGGCACCACATTAAATTTGAATACACAAACCTCAAACTATAATCTCTGTATGGATTTTTGAGATGCCCCAAGAAACTCACAACATACACAAGAATTAAAATGGGGGGAATAGACACTCTTCATACAATTTTATTTATACAAAATTATAAACATGTACACAAAAAGCTTATAAGAAATCCTGAATATATTTATCCACATAGAGGTCAACAGCTAGGCAGTGTTCCCTTATATATAAAAAAAGAAAAACACCAAACCAAACAATATTATTATACATGTCATGTAAATCACAAAATACATAAATTACAATATATGCAGAGCATTGTACATATAATGATTAAAAGCCAATAAGTAATTACATTTGACACATCCTAGGGGTGCAAAGATGGGCCACCATCCACAACGCAGTGATATGTGCTGACAGGTACCCCCAATGTGGGGAAAACATACACATGGGGACCCTACAGTGGGGAAAAGAAACCGGGGGGGGGGGGGTTAAGGCAAAGCCGGGGGGGGGGGGGTTAAGGCAAAGGATATTTAGGATAACTAATAAATACATTATGTGGGCATGTACATTTCCTAACCTTTATTAAACCTTGAAAGAATGCCACACTGTCCTCAAGGAGGGATTAGGAATGGAGATGAAATGCCACCCCTCTCAAGTCCCTGCTTTCCAACATCTCATTGCCCTTCCACATGGTTTCACATGTTTATCATCAAGTGTCAAGAAAGGAGACATCCAGAGGCAGCCTTCTCTGAGGATGATTGGAGAAAATGTTTTATTCCTACATAGTTACATAGTTGGTAGGGTTGGTCCATACATTTTAAGCTGAGTATGTTTTTTTTAAATTTATATACACTCTTTGCTGACACCACTAACTGAGAAAGGGAGTTCCACATCTTTCCCACTTTAACAATAAAGGATTCCTTACGAAGTTTAAGATTGAACAACTTGCCATCCAACTTCATTCTGTGGCCACGTGTCTTCTTTAGAGACCTTAGATTAAATACATCTCTTTCAAGGATGCAGTCATTGTAATGACCCCCTAGCACCTCGCCTGGGTGCTTCTGCCAAGATACAGCTTCCTCCACTCTGGAACCAGGAACCAGGTATTACAGCTGAGCATTGTACCAAAGAACTAGATGACACTAGCTTAGGTGCAAACTGGAACTCTTTATTGAAAACTCACACAGAATATATATCACACAAATTCAGGTAAGAGCTTAATCACATTATCCTAAACAATACAAACTTTACAGTAATATCATCAGTACATATAACAATACATCTATTGACCAGGTAACACTGATCTGATTAAACAGTAAGCTAATTAACAACTGGTCACCTAGACAAGCCTAGGCGACTCAGTGCCCATCTAGACAGTTTGGCACCAGTACCCCAGAAAGAAGACCCAGGGCTATCTAAATCTCATTAACCCATTTTCACTTGTGTAAGTCATCATAAGACAAAAATCTCATACAACATTCCATCAGTCTGAAACAGCAGACTACTACTTAGTATTCACAGTTCCCCCAGTGCACACAGTGCTCCCCACTGCTTACAGTGCCCACAGTAATCAATGTGCCCAGCAGTCTTTCACAGCAACTCCCATAAATCACTCCCACGGCAGCCTTCACATCCCCACACACCTTTGGCTGCTTCAGCTGGTTTTCTTACAGTATGACAGTCTTTTTCCAGTGAATTTAGCCAATGGCATCCTAACACCAGGTACCTGCCATTACTGAACCTAGCTGACCCACAAATCCCTCTATACCTCTACAGTCAGCCTGATTGTCACTCCACAGTGCTCCTGCAATTTTCTCATAGCAGCTCTTACTCCCACTTTGCTGCTTCTGGAAGTCTCTTGTCTTCAATAGAGTTGTCAAACTATCCAACTTCCTCTGGTACCAGACCACCCCCTATATAGTTATTTATTTATAACCTATGACCCCCAGCCAGTGCTGAAGATGGCCTGATGAACTGGGTACCTATTTACACATTTGGTGGGAATATCACCTAATCTCACCATTTTGGAGAACTGTTTTCTACATCTACAAAACTATAACAGGTGTTAGGTCCTCTCTCAAGTGACTGTCTTGTTGATGATACCCAGGTCTCTCTCACAAAACAAAAAGGGCATCCTTAGATTCTGCTTATCAGAAGTTTGGGTTGCAATCCAAAACCCCCACATATAATGAAATGGGCACAAATCTTGAATAATATCATGACTATGGAGCCTGACATCAGCTGACAGAAATGACCCAGATGAAACCCACAACGCTTGGACCCACAGGATGGCCCACAGGGAATCAGACTCTTCCAAGGCCTTGACAGGTCACTACTCATTGTAATGAGGAAGAGACCCCATCAATGTATTGTTACAATTTAATTGAGAAATGTCTTGCATGCTAGTGTTCGACCTTTGTCTCACTCACCTTTTTCTTCCCCCATCTTTTCTCCATTATTTATTTGAATTCCTTATTGTTCTGACTTGGAATTAATTATTTATTATGTATGTATGTATGTATTTATGTATTATATCTATCTTATATCTGAATAAAGGCATATTTGAACTAAAAAAATATCTGTAAGACACATTTTAAAAGCTTTTACATCAATTTAGAGCTAACTTTGAATGTTGGCCATGAAGTTACTGCTCTTATGCCCCGTACACATGGGACGACGATCGCACGTACAATCATGTTGAATCGTATGTTGGCTGTTGTATGCAGCATACTGACTGCACTACACGATCATACGGCCGGGGAAAGAACGTTCAGGTGCATGTAATTAGCATCCAGCCATTCCTGACTTTGGAGCATGCGTGTTTTGCACAATACAACTTTGTTGTACCAACTGCTCTGTACACACGATACAACGGTCGTATGAGAGCTTGTTGGTGTGACCAAGTTTTCTAGTCTGCTCATACAACTCCCTTGTATGACCATCGTATGTTCGACTGTTCAAATCGTGCATATGAACGATCGATTTCGCATACAACGGTCGTGAGTACGACCTGTTGTATACAACCGTCGAGCCGTGTGTACGGGGCTTTACTGTGGCATATGTAGGGATACCTAATTTGTGTGGCCAAATTGCCATTATCATACTATATGCACCAGATGAACACATTTGAATTAGTTTGTATATACTGTATAAATGGGTGCAGGAGTTTTGTTTTTTTTCATTAGTTTTATTAGATTTTAATTGTTTGCACATTTTTCTTTCTTTTTGACTTAATTTTGTAATAACATAGTACAGATGGTAGGTCCTCTTTAACCAATTTACCTCTCTATGTCCAAAGTCTGAGGGGATTAAAACTAGCTCATGGCATGTTATTATTTTGTAGGTAGGTCTCATGGTTGTTATGTAAAAGTGATCTGGGCAGCTGTAGAGCTTTTGTAGTGCTTGCAGTGTTCAGCCCCATCCCCCCGCCCACCAGATTGCCCCGCCTCATGGCTCCTGAGATCTCCCATTTTACTCAGGAGGACAACAACTAGTAACTTCAGGCCTCATACACACGGACGTTTTTTGACGCCGGCGTTTTCTGCCATTTTTTGCAGCTCTCCATGTTAGTCAATGGCCCCATAAAAACGTCGGTGTTTTTGAGCTGTAGGTGGCGTCGGCGTTAGTGAGCAGAAAGTAGAACCCATGGCCACCGCGTTCTGAGGCTGTAACGTTTTGACGTTTTTTGACGCCGACGCCACAAAACGCCAACAAACGCCACCTAATATTGTACCGGCGTTTTCTAGCGTTTTTTGACGCCAACGTTTTTAGGTTGAAAAATAACAGAGGGATGATTTTTTTTAAAAAACGCCTATTGACGCCGACGCTCACTAACGCTCAAAAACGCCATTACATAACGCCGAAAAACGTCAACTTTTTTTCCTTGACGTCGGACCCGACGTTTTGTTTATTTTTTTAGATACGCCCGTGTGTATGAGGCCTCAGGGTGGGGAGTGGAAGTAGATCAAGAAGCATCCA
Organism: Glandirana rugosa; assembly: GCA_018402905.1. Classification (NCBI taxonomy): domain Eukaryota; kingdom Metazoa; phylum Chordata; class Amphibia; order Anura; family Ranidae; genus Glandirana; species Glandirana rugosa. The sequence continues at coordinate 1,213,691 of BLSH010385598.1, read as the reverse complement.
TGCTCTGATCACCTCTGCTGTGTATGAAGCTGGAAGTGCTGAGCTCTGAGCATTTCAGGCTTCAGAGCTTGCCAGAATCTAGGTTCAAATGCTGGGAGTACAGCAAATCAAGCATAGTCTGTGCTTATTAAAGATCCTTGATATCTCCATTAGAAGAACCTGTGACTTGCCCAATGCTAAAAAAATGTTAAAACGTAAAAACTTAGAAAAAATGAATATAAAAAAAAAAAAAATTAACAGCAACCCATTGCACGGTTCACACATGCAAATGCAAAGATGAGTGCAGGGTAAACACATGTATCTATACAGCAATTGAACCACATGTTATATATTGCTGTGAACATTGGAGTAAAAGCAACCATTTACTGTTTACTTTAAACCAATGAGTTGTACAAAAACATTTGAATCACAGCCTATTGAAAATTTGGGGTAACAAAATGTTTCCCTATTTCGTTGGCACACACAGTTTTGAGGCTTGACACATTTGATAACTATGTATTGTATTCTACACTACCTCATATGTTATTTTTTACAAAATTGGAGGGAAAATGTATGTTTGTGTGCAGTAACATTAATTTTAGTGTATTTTTTTGCTGAAAAGCTAGATTTGATAAACAGCTGTGTAAATACTATGCAACATAAAATAATGCAACTACTATCTTCTCCGGGGCCTTGAAATATACGGTATCTCACAAAAGTGAGCACACACCTCAGATTTTTGTAAATATTTTATTCTATCTTTTTATATGACAACACTGAAGAAATGACACTTTGCTACAATGTAAAGTAGTGAGTGTACAGCTTGTATAACAGTGTAAATGTGCTGTCCCCTCATAATAACTTAACACACAGCCATTAATGTCTAACCCGCTGGCAACAAAAATGAGTACATCCCTCAGTGAAAATGCCCAAATTGGGCCCAAAGTGTCAATACATGGAGCTGGTAGATGTTAGAGACCTTGCGCTCCTTCACCTTCCATTTGAGGATGCCCCACAGATGCTCAATAGGGTTTAGGTCTGCAGACATGCTTGGTCAGGCCATCACCTTTACCCTCAGCTTTTTTAGCAAGGCAGTGGTCATCTTGGAGGTGTGTTTGGAGTCGTTGTTATGTTGGAATACTGCCCTGCGTCCCAGTCTCCGAAGGGAGGGGATCACGCTCTGCTTCAGTATGTCACAGTACATGTTAGCATTCATGGTTCCCTCAATGAAATGTAGCTCCGCATTGCCGACAGCACTCATTCAGCCCAAGATGATGGCACTCCCACAACCATGCTTGACTGTAGACAAGATACACTTGTCTTTGTACTCCTCACCTGGTTGCTGCCACTCACACGCATGACTCCATTTGAACCAAATAAGTTTATCTTGGTCTCATGAGACCACAGGACATGGTTCCAGTAATCCATTTCCTTAGTCTGCTTGTCCTCAGCAAACGGTTTGCAGGCTTTCTTGTGCATCATCTTTAGAAGAGGCTTCCTTCCGGGACAACAGCCATGCAGACCAATTTGATGCAGTGTGCAGCATATTGTCTGAGCACTGACAGGCTGACCTCCCACCCCTTCAAGCTCTGCAGCAATGCTGGCAGCACTCATACATCTATTTCCCAAAGACAACCTCTGGATATGATGCTGAGCACATGCACTCAACTTCTTTGGTCGACCATGGCAAGACCTGTTCTGAGTGGAACCTGTCCTGTTAAACTGCTGTATGGTCTTGGCCACCTTGCTGCAACTCAGTTTCAGGGTCTTGGCAATATTCTTATAGCCCAGGCCATCTTTATGTAGAGCAACATTTTTTTATTTCAGATACTCAGAGAGTTCTTTGCCATGAGGTGCCATGTTGAACTTCCAGTGACCAGTATGAGAGAGTGAGAGCGATAACACCAAATTTAACACACCTGCTCCCCATTCACACCTGAGACCCTGTAACACTAATGACACTGGGGAGGAAAAATGGCTAATTGGGCCCAATTTGGACATTTTCACTTAGGGGTTTACTCACTTCTGTTGCCAGCGGTTTAGACATTAATGGCTGTGTGTTGAGTTATTTTAAGGGGACAGCAAATGTACACTGTTATACAAGCTGTACACTCACTACTTTACACTGTAGTAAAGTGTAATTTCTTCAGTGTTGTCACATGAAAAGATATAATAAAATATTTACAAAAATGTGTGGGATTCATTTACTAAAGCCGGAGAGTGCAAAAACTGATGCAGCTGTGCATGGCGGCCAATCAGCGTCTAACCTCAGCTTGTTCAATCAAGCTTTGACAATAAGACCTTGAAGCTGATTGGTTTCTGTGTGGAGCTGCACCAAATTGTGCACTTTCAAGCCTTAGTACTCAACCCCTGTACGTTCAGGTGGTTTTATGTAATTTCTTTCTGTATACATGCCATTACTTACAAATTGACTTCAATAAAAGGTATCAAAAGTCTCCACACTGGGAGAGTCATATAAAATTCACAGTCAGCAGTGCGGCTCAAAATACCAGCCCTTCCAGGGGGGAAAAACACTGCAAATGCTTTGTGCATCCTGCAAATTATGGCATTAACAGCATTTTAAACCCAGTAAGGATGAAGGGAGCAAAAGAGCTGGCACTTGAATGGTCCATCCCAGCCATAGCTTGGGGAGTAATATTAACCAAACCGTGTCCGGAAAGTATACAGTAAAGTTTAAAGAAGAAGTAGAAAGGAGAGAGGGGAGAGAGAGGGAAGGGGGGTGGTTCTGGGGTTTTAACTGGCAATGGTCACGGGGATTCAATCCGGTGATAGAGTTGTGACGTTGATTAAGGCTCCAGAATGAAGGTGTTGAAATCAGGAGGTAAGTGTGTACCAATCTAGGGTTGCCATTTTTTGTATACCATCTTACCTTGTTCTGGAGTGTTGCTTCAATATTGATGTGTATCATCATCTGGGTCACATGGTTTTTTGTGGCTATAGCGCAATATGCCAACACCCTTCAGGATCCAGCAGTTGTCCGCAGCCATCCTGATGTAAAAATATGAGGCAATATTTCTGGTCATCTCCAAGGATGCTAAATTCAAGAGGGCTATCTGTGGGTCAGATTGGATGTGCTTATTGAATAAATGAGACAGAATAGAAAATAGTTTTACCCAGAGGACCACACTACAGAACAAGTACACCATGTGGATGAATTACTAAGATAGAGAGAGAGTGCAAAATCTGGTGCAGCTCTGCACAAAAACCAATCAGCTTCCATTTTTTTTGTCAAAGCTTAATTGAACACGCTGATATTAGAAGCTGATTGGCTACCATGCACAAGTGCTTCAAACTTTGCACTCTTCAGTTTTACTAAACTAACCCCATTTGTGTAGGTATGTACTGGGCTACCCGTCTGCCTAACCCCGGGGTGCGGGGAGCCTGGCACATACCTACACACATAATGTACGTGGTGGACATGGTCGATTCACACTTTCCCATATAACAATCTATTAACCATTGCTGGATTTGATTGAAAGTCAGTATAGTAGATTTAAATCTCTCATTTCAGTTACCATAGGTGGGTACTTTTGTTGCATTTGAGTTGCGTTACTTTACTAATACATTTGTCCCTAACAAGTGGCTTATGGGCTTCCCATAAAGTGACAGAAGAGATATCAGGAGTATTGCTAAATTGAAGGTATTCCTTTAGGGCTATGGAGATATCTAAACCGATAAGCCAGATTGGAGAGTAGAGAGGTATTCAGCAACCACATAGGGTCTGTAATCTTGGGTATGAGGGCAGAAATGGTGGTGACCACAGCACAGTGATCCATCCATGGGATTGGAAAAATGGTAGAATTTAGCACCAGGAAATTAGAGACGACCAAGAGAAATATATGGTCAATGCGTGAAAAAGGACCTTGAGGGTAAGAATAAAAGGTGTATCTACATTGTGCTGGGCTGAATTCACACCATGTATTAACTAAGGAGTATCTCTGGGTTTAAGGTAAGTATTGAGAGCTGTCCAGAAGAGGATGTAGAGCTTGGTTAGTGTCTCCTCCCATTATAAGTGTACCTTTAAAGTGAGTGAATATCACTTGTAGCAGGTGTGTGAAAAAGAAGACTGGAGATGTTTTCACAGCATAGTAGGAAACAATTGTTACCTCTGTGTCTAGTAGATGGTCTGTAAGCAGTAAATAATGACCCTCTAGATCAGTGATGGCGAATGTTTTGCAACTACATTTCCCATGATGCTCATCATGGGCGCTGTTAGAAATCACGAGACCTACTTACCTGATGGGCCCCTCCCGTGCAAAAATTTCAAAATGCAAATCCCCCCTCCTAACACAAATCTCCCTCACCCCAAAAAAAACACCTGCCTAGCAGACATCATTTTTCTTCTCAAACTTTCTATCCTAGCACAAATCTTCTCCCCAAATCCCCCTGCCGGCCAAAATCCCTCCCAATACTTTCTATTATCCCAAATTCCCCCACCTCCTCCTGGCACAAAATGCATCCAATATCCCTCCCAGCACGAATCTTCTTTCTCCAATCCCCTCCTGGGGAAAATTCACACAAATCTCTCCTCCTAGCACAACCCCCTCTACATTACCCTTCCTAGCACAAATTCTTCCCTTTTTACTACA
>BLSH010385598.1:1181237-1191529 GCA_018402905.1 Glandirana rugosa | reverse complement strand
ATGAAAAGATATAATAAAATATATACAGAAATGGTAGGGGTGTACTCACTTTTGTGAGGTACTGTATATATATATATATATATATATATATGATAAAGTATGCCAGGGATATCTCCTGGATGGAAGGTATGTGCCCCCATTATTTAGGTTGTGGTCCCTTCAAGAGGGATGATAAGAGACATTTATGCGTACAGGGTGAGGGGTTTCTGGGGTAGTCTAGTTGAAAAGGAGAGAACTGGAGATTGAAAAGGAGATTGACAGTTTTCTCAGAACTGGTAAACCCTCATTTGGTACCCGTAATTTGGATGCTCAGATAGAATGTGGGTGTATAAGAGTTGGGATTTTAGTCCTGCAAGAGTTAACCTGCTTGTAGTTAAAGCTTGAAAAGGAGCAGGAAGGAGTCAGCATCTGTCTGTGAGGTGGAGAAGTAGTAGTTCACAGCTATGAGAATGTGTGGGCTGTCTGGCAGCTGAGGCTTTGTTTGCTGAGCTCCTGCGGATTTACCTGTACCCTAAAGCAGACAGGAACCTTGAACCAGGTGTGGGATTAGTATATAGGTGGTGAGTAGAGTTGAGCGGACACCTGGATGTTCGGGTTCGGCGGGTTCAGGATAACTTCGCAAAAAAGTTCAAGTTCAGCCCCGAACTTGACCCGAACTTTACCCTGAACCCCATTGAAGTCAATGGTGACCCGAACTTTTGGGCACAAAAACGGCTCTAAAAAAGTCCTGGAAAGGACTAGAGGGCTGCAAAAGGAAGCAACATGGGGGAAAGAGTAGGACAAGTGCCCTGCAAACAAATATGGATAGGGAAATAACTTAAAATCACATAAAAAAAAAGAAAATGGAGGAGGAGGTGGATGTGGAGTAGGGGGTTGAGGAGGCGGTGACAGTGGCGGTGTAGGTGGTGGAAGTGGCGGTGGGGGAGGAGGTAGCCAACACGGTTTTTTGTTTGTTTGTTTTTTTTTTTCTAATTGGGGTAGCCCCCAAAATATTGATACATATTAAAAAAAAAGCATATGTTCACTTAAGTGTACAAATGGCTGTGTGAGGCCGGTATAAATGGCTTTTCTGCACAAGGTACAGACAAGTCTTGTGGAATCCATGCCTGGTTCATTTTAATAAAGGTTAGCTTGTCCACTTTGGCTGGACAGGTGGCTGCGCTTGACTGTGATAACGCCCCCTTCCGTGCTAAAGACACGTTCAGACAATACACTGGCTGAAGGGCAGGCCAGCACCTCCAAGGCATAAATGGCAAGCTCATTCCATGTGCCCAATTTGGAGACCCAGAATTTGAATGGGGCAGACCCATCAGTCAGTACGTATAGGCGTGTGCACACATACTGTTCCACCATGTTGCTGAAATGCTGCCTCCTGCTAAGACGTTGCCTATCAGCTGGTGGTGCTGTTTGTTGGGGCGTGCTGCTGACAAAGCTTTTCCACATTTTGGCCATGCTAACGCTGCCTTCTGAGGTGCTGGCAGAGCCACGGCTGCGTTGGCAACCTCTTCCTCCTCCTCTGCCTTCGCCTTGTGCTTCCACTGAGCCCTCGTTGTCATTTGGGAATGCTCTCAGCAGCGCGTCTACCAGTGTGCACTTGTAGTCGCGCATCTTCCGATCATGCTCCAGTGAGGGAATTAAGGATGGCACGTTGTCCTTGTAACGGGGATGCAACAGGATGGCCACCCAGTAATGAGCACAAGTTACAATGTGGGCAACTCGGCTGCCGTTGCGCAGGCACTGCAGCATGTAGTCGCTCATGTGTGCCAGGCTGCCCAGAGGCAAAGGCAAGCTGTCCTCTGTGGGAGGTGCATCATCTGTGTCCTCCGTATCCCCCCAGCCACGCTCCAGTGATACCCACGAGCTGCGGTGGGTGCCACCCTGCTGTGAACACGGTTCCTCCTCCTCCTCATCACCCTCGTCCTCCTCATCCTCCAGAACTGTGCCCTGGCTTGAACATTTTTTACCTGGCCTATTCTGGTGCAGGAACCCACCCTCCGAGCCAATTGTGAATGACTGGCCTGATAGCCGTGGAAATGACCCCTCTTCCTGCTCCTCTTGTGCCATATCCTCTTCCATCATCGCATGAAGTGTTTTTTCAAGGAGACATAGAAGTGGGATAGTAATGCTGAGAACAGCGTCATCGACACTGACCATGTTGGTGGAGTACTCGAAACACCGCAATATGGTACACAGGTCTCGCATGGAGACCCACTCGTTGGTGGTGAAGTGGTGCTGTTCCGCAGAGCGACTGACCCGTGCGTGCTGTAGCTGAAACTCCACTATTGCCTGCTGCTGCTCGCACAGTCTCTCCAGCATGTGCAAGGTGGAGTCCCACCTCGTGGGCACATCGCATAGGAGGTGGTGAGTGGGAAGGCTGAAGTTCCGCTGCAGTGCAGACAGGCGAGCAGCAGCAGGATGAGAACGCCGAAAGTGCGCACAGATGGCCCGCACTTTCTGCAGCAGCTCTGACATATTCGGGTAGTTTTTTAGAAATTTCTGCACCACCAAATTCAGCATATGCGCCAGGCAAGGGATGTGCGCCAAACCGTCTAGGCCCAGAGCTGCTACGAGATTTCACCCATTATCGCACACCACCAGGCCGGGCTTGAGTCGCAGTATCAACAACCACTCATCGGTCTGCTGTTCAATGCCTGTCCACAGCTGCTGCGCAGTTTGGGGTTTATACCCCAAACATATCAGTTTTAAAACAGCCTGCTGTCGTTTCCCCCTGGATGTGCTGAAGTTGGTGGTGAAGGTGTTACACTGAGCGGATGAGGAGGTAGTAGAGGAGGAGGAAGCGGAGTAGGGGGAGGCAACAGGAGGCAAAGAGAACTGCCCTGCAATCCTCGGTGGCGGATGGACATGCAACAAACTGCTATCCGCCTCAGGCCCACCCGCCACTGCATTTGCCCAGTGTGCAGTTAGCAAGATATAGTGTCCCTGCCCGTGCTTACTGGTCCACGTATCAGTGGTTATGTAGACCTTGCCACAGATGGTGTTGCGCAGTACACACTTGATCTTGTCCCCGACTTGTTTTTGCAGGGAAGGGATGGCTCACCTGGAAAAGTAGTGGCGGCTGGGAACAACGCACTGTGGGACAGCCACCGTTATCAGGTTTTTAAAACTGTCTGTGTCCACCAGACGGAATGACAGCATTTCAAAGGCCAGGAATTTTGAAATGCTGGCATTCAGGGCCAGGGATCGCAGGTGGGTAGAGGGGTACTTCCTCTTTCTCTCCAGTGTTTGGGACATGGACAGCTGTAAGCTTCCATGGGACCATGGTGTGGAAATGCTTGGGGACTGTGGTGGACATGGTGGCGTTGCTGTCACATGGTCTGTTTGCTGGGTGGCAGGGGACACTGGCACTGTAGAGGTGGAGGAAGAGGCCGAGGCAGCAGCAGAAGAGGAAGCAGGAGGAGCTCGAGACCTTTCTTGAATTTTGAGGTGCTTATTCCACTGCAGCTCGTGCTTTGCATGTAGATGCCTGGTCATGCAGGTTGTGCTCAGGTTTAGAACATTTATTCCTCGCTTCAGGCTCTGATTGCACAGCGTGCAAACCACTCGTGTCTTGTCGTCAGCACATTGTCTGAAGTACTGCCACGCCAGGGAACTCCTTTGAGCTGCCTTTTGTGTGCTAGGTCCCTGGGTGCAGTGGGTAGTAGCAGGCGTACAGTCTAGGGGACGGTCGCTCCTATTTTGCAACCAGCTTCCTCTTTTGCTGTGCTGGTGCCTCTGTGCGACCACCACCTCTTCCTCCAAACTGCACACGTCACTCGCATGACCTTCATTCCATGTGGGGTCTAGGACCTCATCATCCTCCACATCATCTTCCACCTACTCTTCACCACTGTCCTCCTTGTCAGTCTGCACACTGTAGAAAGCCGCAGCAGTTTCGTCATCATCAGAGACATGCTGCGGTGGCGTTTCCATGTCCTCCTCATGAAACAGAAGTGGTTGGGCATTGGTGCACTCAATGTCTTCCACTTCTGGGGCAGGGCTATGTAGATGGCCCACAGAATGCAAACCAGCAGAGTCATCAAAAAGCATAAGAGACTGCTGCACTTGGGGCTCAGACTGCTTGGCTGATTTACAAGGGGCTGAGGTGAAAGACAGTTGGCCATGGGGTTCAGGTGCCAACTCTGAGCCTTCAGCAAGGGACCTGGTGGGAGACAATGTGAAGGAACTGGAGGCATTGTCTGCCACCCAATCTACTATCGCCTGTACTTGTTCTGGCCTCACCATTCATTGAGTGGCATTCGGGCCTACCATATAACGTTGAAGGTTCTGTCGGCTACTTGCACCTGATGAAGGTGTTTCACTTGTGCGTGTAGCTGGCACAGATCGACCACGTCCTCTCCTTGCAAAAGGAGCTTCACCAACACCACCAACACCAGCAGCACCATGACCACAACCACTTCCCTTATTTGACGCTCTCCTCATTCTGGACGCAAATGTACTATTTAGCACAAATTTATATTATTTTTTATCACGGTAATCTGTCCCTCACACCAGCAGCAGGAACCTCTCCCTACACCAGTATGAGATGATTTTATAACGGTAATCTTTCCCTCACACCAGCAGCAGGAACCTCTCCCTACACCAGTATGAGATGATTTTATAACGGTAATCTGTCCCTCACACCAGCAGCAGGAACCTCTCCCTATACCTGTATGAGATGATTTTATAACGGTAATCTGTCCCTCACACCAGCAGCAGGAACCTCTCCTTTTACTAGTATGAGATGATTTTATAATGGTAATCTGTCCCTCACACCAGCAGCAGGAACCTCTCCCTACACCAGTATGAGATGATTTTGTAATGCTGATCTGTCCCTCACAACAGCAGCAGGAACCTCTCCCTACACCAGTATGAGATGATTTTATAACGGTAATCTGTCCCTCACACCAGCAGCAGTAACCTCTCCCTACACCAGTATAAGTTAAATTTTATAACGCTAATCTGTCCCTCACACCAGCAGCAGGAATCTCTCCCTATACCAGTATGAGATGGATTTTATAATGATAATCTGTCCCTCACACCAGCAGCAGGAACCTCTCCCTATACTAGTATGAGATGATTTTATAACGGTAATCTGTCCCTCACACCAGCAGCAGGAACCTCTCCCTATACTAGTATGGGATGATTTTATAATGGTAATCTGTCCCTCACACCAGTAGCAGGAACCTCTCCCTACACCAGTATGAGATGATTTTATAATGATTATCTGTCCCTCACACCAGCAGAAGGAACCTCTCCCTACACCAGTATGAGATGATTTTATAATGCTAATCTTTCCCTCACACCAGCAGCAGAAACCTCTACCTACACCAGTATGAGATGATTTTATAACGCTAATCTGTCCCTCACACCAGCAGCAGGAACCTCTCCCTATACTAGTATGAGATGATCTTATAATGCTAATCTATCCCTCACACCAGCAGCAGGAACCTCTCCTTATACTAGTATGAGATGATTTTATAACGGTAATCTATCCCTCACACCAGCAGCAGAAACCTGTCCCTATACTAGTATGGGATGATTTTATAATGGTAATCTGTCCCTCACAGCAGCAGCAGGAACCTCTCCCTATACTAGTATGAGATGAATTTATAACGATAATCTGTCCCTCACAGCAGCAGCAGGAACCTCTCCCTATACTTGTATGAGATGATTTTATAACACTAATCTATCCCTCACACCAGCGGCAGGAACCTCTCCCTATACTAGTATGAGATGATTTTATAACGATAATCTATCCCTCACATCAGAGGCAGGAATCTCTCCCTATACTAGTATGAGATGATTTTATAACTGTAATCTATCCCTCACACCAGCAGCAGGAACCTCTCCCTATACCAGTATGAGATGATTTTATAACGGTAATCTGTCCCTCACAGCGGTGGCAGCATCCTCTCCCTACACTAGTCTGAGAGCATGTGACATGCAGCGCTACTTGACTCCAGCTCATATCGAGGCTGGGTCACATGATGCACTCGAACTTTACAGTGGTGAGCCATAATACTGCTTGCAATACCGAAGATCTATGGACTTATTATATTTGCTTTGCTGAAGAAAATTGTTTTATTTGCCTTATTTGGAAAAAGGAACAATAAACACTGTTTTACATTTACAAATGGCTTAATACTGTTTGCAATACAGAAGATCTATGGACTTATGCTATTTGCTTTGCTGAAGAAAATTGTTTTATTTGCCTGATTTGGAAAATGAAAAATAAAGACTGTTTTACATTTACAAATGGCTTGTTGGTGATCCCAGGCTCCCCATATCTCCCTGCCTCCCCCTTGTTCTGGCTCTGCCCCCATGAGGGGAAAAATGGGGGTGCAAAAAAACAAATACAACAAAACAGCTACATACAGAGAGAGGAATTTATTAAAACTGGAGCAGACAGAATCTGGCGAGGTTGTGCTTAGCAACACCGGGGCTTCTATCTTTCAATTTCAAGGCTTCACTGAACAAGCTGAAGATAGAAGCAGGGCTGGTGCAAGGATTTTTGACACCCTAGGCGAAACCTCATTTTGCCGCCCCTATTGCCTCCACCCCTAACTCCACCCCCTTTGTCCTGCGCATGTATATGGTGTCAGTAGGGCAATGGATGGTGTCAGTAGGGCAGAGGTTGGAATGAGTAATCCAGTGGACGGTGTCAGTAGGGAAGAGGGCGGTGTCAGTAGCGCAGTGGACAGTGTCAGTAGAGCAATGGATGATGTCAGTAAGGCAGAGGATGATGTCAGAAGGACAGAGGACGGTGTCAGTAGGGTAGAGGATGGTGTCAGTAAAGCAGAGGACGGTGTCAGTAAAGCAGAGGACGGTGTCAGTAAAGCAGCGGATGGTGTCAGTAGGGCAGTGCTTGGTGTCAGTAGAGCAGTAGACGGTGTCAGTAGGGCAGTGGACAGTGTGAGTAAGGCAGAGGGTGGTGTCAGTAGGACAGAGGACAGTGTCAGTAAGGCAGAGGATGTGTCAGTAGGGCAGTGAAAGGTGTCAGTAAGGCAGAGGACGGTGTCAGTAAGGCAGAGGACGGTGTCAGTAAGGCAGAGGACGGTGTCAGTAAAGCAGTGGACGGTGTCAGTAAGACAGAGGACGGCATCAGTAAGGCAGAGGAAGGTGTCAGTATTATAACACTGAGGAGGTTGCTAAGTCTCTAATAAGATAAGAGCCATATCCTCTCGCACAGACATCCAGAGCAGGTTGGTGAACACACACTCTGGACTGAAACATGAAAGTGTGACAAGGTAAGGAAATTATGAGATTTTAGTGTATGGCACTCACTCTTGCCCTCCGCCTCCTATCTTGATTCAGCCTGCAGCAACAGTGCTCCTCCTGATCCCCTGAATGGCTGACTCCAGCTTAGCTGGCTGTGATTTCGTTATCTAACACCACCTCTCTTTTTTCGAGCACTACTCCTGTGCTCCTCCCATGTCTCACTCCTGTGACCTGTCCTTCTTTCACAGCCAGGACACTTGAACATCACAGAGGAAATCAGGTAACCGGGTGAACGTCCTGCCTCCTTGCCCACATGACTCCCCGGCGGCCAATGACGGCACTGCCTCCAAGTTCTGGAAGGGGCGGGACTTATTGTTAGGCGAAGTGGGGCGGGCTGAGGACAGTGCTGACAGTTTGCTGTGCGTTGCGATAAGTAATCTGCACTGCATGTCAGTCTTTGAAAGACGAACGTGGCTCCAATGCACCCCGGCGCCCGATCTCCTCCACTTGCAGCTTTGTTGCAGCTCTAGCGCTTGTGATGTGGAGAAGCAGCCGCGGCTCTCACTTCACTCTTTTCACTGACACGAGCGGCCTCCGGGGGGGGGGGGGTTGTGATGGTGCTGCCAGCCACGGCTCTCTCTTCTCCTCTTCACTGACACAGTGACGCATCAACAGCGGCCCGGCGCCCTAGGCGGCCGCCTACTCCGCCTAGTGGTAGAGCCGGCCCTGGATAGAAGATGATTAGTTGTCATTAACAGCTGCTCAGAGCAGGCAGGCAGTGTCAGAGAGTGAAGTAGTCCTGGGAAAGCTGGGACTCTCCTGGGGAGGAGAGGCAAAGCCAGGCTCAATGAAACTGTGGATTGGCGTCTTCATAATCTGTATACTAATCAGGCTCATGCATGAGGTAGGCATTTCCCCTTCCCCAATATAGACTTTATTGGGGGGGGGGGGTCTGTGTGACTCAGCATGGCACTGTTTCTGCACAGGGTGCCTGGAACACCTCTTCACTAGGACATTAGGAGAATGTGATGTGTTTAACCTCTTCAATACCAGGCACTTAGAACACTTCCCGCCCAGACCAATTTTCAGCTTTCAGTGCTGTTGCACTTTGAATGACACTATACCCAAACAAGCTTTTTATCATTTTGTTCCCACAAAATGAGCTTTCTTTTGGTGGTATTTGATCACCCCTGCGTTTTTATTTTTTGCGCTACAAATAAAAGAAGACCGAAAATTTTGAAAAAAAACAAACGTTTTTCTTTGTTTCTGTCACAAAACTTTGTATAAGTACATTTTCTCCTTCACTGACGGGCACTGATGCGGCTACACTGATGGGCACTGATGAGGCTAGACTGACGGGCACTGATGAGTCAGTGCAGATTGGCACTGATGAGGTGGCACTGATAAGGTTGCACTGATGATGGGGCACATATATGCAGCACTGATAAGCAACACTGACGGGCACTGATATGCGGCACTGATGGGCACTCATAGAATGGTAGTCTGCCTATGTAAAAAAGGCAGGTTCTGTCAGCGGGGAAGGCACTGATCCTGTGTTCCTGCAAAGTAGGGATACGGATCAATGACTTCCCCTAGTATAAGCACCTCCCACAGTTAGCTAAACACCAGCTAGGCACACATTTAACCCTTTAGTCATCCCTGATGTTAACCCCTTCCCAGCCAGTGCCATTAGTACAATGACAGTGCATATTTTTTTTTGCCACTGATCACTATATTGGTGTCACTTGTCCACATAAAGTGTCAAAAGTGTCTGTTACTGTCCCGACTATCCACCGCAATATCGCAGTCCTGCTATAATCCCTGATCGCCGCCATTACTAGTAAAAAAATAAAAATTAAAAAAATAAATAAATAAAAATATCCTATAGTTTGTAGACACTATAACTTTTGCTCAAACCAATCAATCTGCATTTATTTATTTATTTTTTTTCACCAAAAACATGGGCAGAATACATATTGTCCTAAATTGATGAAGAAATTAGATGTTTTACATTTTTTTATTAGATATGTTTTAGAGCAGAAAGCAAACAAATCTTGTCTTTTCAAAATTGTTGTTCTTTTTTTGTTTATAGCGCAAAAAAATAAAAACACAGAGGTGATCAAATACCACCAAAAGAAAGCTCTATTTGTGGTAAAAAAGACATACATTTTATTTGGGTACATCATCGCACGACCGCACAATTGTCAGTAAAAGTAACACAGTGCCGTAGTAAATCTGTAAAAATGGCCTGGTCATGAAGGAGGTAAATCTTTTGAAGGTCAAGGGGTTAATTGACAACTTTGTGTAAAAAACACATTTTCATACTCTTTTCACTATGCCTTTCAGAAAATACTTGGGAGTGTTTGCTTTCCAAAATGGGGTAATTTTGTTCTGGTGCTCAAGGCCCTCCAAAGATGTGATTCATGGTCAGGAAATTAATTTGTAATGTATGTCCCTGGAATGCCTGAAGGTGCTCTTTGGATTGTGGGCCCCTGTGTGCATCTAGGTTGTAAAAAAAAGTCTCACACATGTGGTATCCTTATACTCAGGAGGCATACCAGAATGTGTTTTGAGGTGTAATTATAAGTAGTGTTGAGCGAACCCGGACTGTAACGTTCGGGTCCGTACTGAACTTTGGGGTGTCTGGGACCCCGGACCCGAACGTTTCAAAAAACGTTCGGGTTCGGGTTCTGGGTTCTGGTAGTTGATCACGCATGTTGAATAGCTGCAGGGCAGCCAATCAACAAGCGTTTCACTGGTTTGGTCTTGGGTCTTGGGCTTGGGCTTGCAAAAAACTTTGCAAGCCCAGGCCCCAGGGTCTGTGGGGTTTCAAGTCATGCCTGGGCTTGCAATGTCAGGCCCAAGCGAGTTGTGATGAATATTAATGTGGAGTTTTGTGTAAGACCATACGGAGGACTCATATTCCTATGGTGTACACACTCTGAAAAAAAATGTTGGATCTACGTGTGTCCCCGGGTGTTAGGTTTCTCGTGGAAGTCCGTAAGGTCCCTGTATGTAATGTTTAATTAAAGGACTGGTACTTAGTGTAGAAACCTCCCGGAACTCGTGGTCTT
>BLSH010385598.1:1140874-1159373 GCA_018402905.1 Glandirana rugosa | reverse complement strand
ATGCCAGCATTTCAAAATTCCTGGCCTTTGAAATGCTGTCATTCCGTCTGGTGGACACGGACAGTTTCAAAAACCTGATGGCGGTGTCTGTCCCACAGTACGTGGTACCCAGCCGCCACTACTTTTCCAGGCGAGCCATCCCTTCCCTGCACAAACAAGTCGGGGACAAGATCAGGTGTGCAATGCGCAACGCCATCAGTGGCAAGGTCCACATAACCACTGATACATGGACCAGTAAGCACGGGCAGGGACGCTATATCTCGCTAACTGCACACTGGGCAAATGTAGTGGCGGGTGGGCCTGAGCCGGGTAGCCATTTGGCGCATGTCCTTCCACCACCAAGGATTGCAGGGCATTTCTCTTTGCCTCCTGTTGCCTCCTCCTCCTACTGCGCTTCCTCCTCCTTGACCACCCACTCATCCGCTCAGCGTAACACCTTCACCACCAACATCAGCACATCCAGGGGGAAATGACAGCAGGCTGTTTTAAAACTGATATGTTTGGGGGATAAACCCCACACTGCGCACAAGCTTTGGATGGGCATCGAACAACAGACCAATGAGTGGTTGCTGCCACTGAGCCTCAAGCCCAGCCTGCTGGTGTGCGACAATGGCCGAAATCTTGTAGCGGCTCTGGGCCGAGCCCGTTTGATGCACATCCCTTGCCTGGCGCATGTGCTGAATTTGGTGGTACAGAATTTTCTAAAAAACTACCCGAACTTCGGCCTTCCCGCTCACCGCCTCATATGCGACGTGCCCACAAGGTGGAACTTCTCCTTGCACATGCTGGAGAGACTGTGCGAGCAGCAGCAGGCAATAGTGGAGTTTCAGCTGCAGCACGCACGGGTCAGTCGCTCTGCGGAACAGCAACACTTCACCACCAACGAGTGGGCCTCCATGCGAGACCTGTGTAGCGTATTGCGGTGTTTTGAGTACTCCACCAACATGTGCCAGTGCCGATGATGCTGTTCTCAGCGTTACTATACCACTTCTATGTCTCCTTGAAAAAACACTTCGGGCCATGATGGAAGAGGATGTGGCACAGGAGGATGAGGAGGAGGAAGAGGGGTCATTTCCACGGTTATCAGGCCAGTCATTAGCAAGTGGCTCGGAGGGTGGGTTCCTGTACCAGCATAGGCCAGGTCTAAAATATTCAAGCCAGGGCACAGTTCTGGAGGACGAGGAGGATGAGGAAGAGGAGGAGGAGGAGGAGGAGGAGGAGGAGGAGGAATTGCAGCAGGGTGGCACCCAACACAGCTCGTGGGCATCACTGGAGCGTGGCTGGGGGGATACAGAGGACACAGATGATATACCTCCCACAGAGGACAGCTTGTCTTTGCCTGTGGGCAGCCTGGCACACATGGCCGACTACATGCTGCAGTGCCTGCGCAATGACAGCCGAGTTGCCCACATTGTAACTTCCTCTGATTACTGGGTGGCCACCCTGCTGGATCCCCGTTACAAGGACAACGTGCCGTCCTTAATCCACTCACTGGAGTGTGAGAGGAAGATGCGCGACTACAAGCGCACACTGGTAGAGGCGCTGCTGAGGGCATTCCCAAATGACACCGGGGGCTCAGCGGAAACACAAGGTGAAGGTAGAGGAGAAGGAGGAGGTAGAGGCCACCAACGCAGCTGTGCCACCGCCAGCACCTCAGAAGGCAGGGTTAGCATGGCTGAAATGTGGCAAAGCTTTGTCAGCAGCCCGCCACAACAAACAGCACAACCAGCCGATAGACAACGTCTTAGCAGGAGGCAGCATTTCAGCAACATGGTGCAAGAGTATGTGGGCACACGCCTACACGTACTGACTGTTGGGTCTGCCCCATTCAACTTCTGGGTCTCCAAATTAGCCACATGGCCTGAGCTTGCCCTTTATGCCTTGGAGGTGCTGGCCTGCCCTACAGCCAGTGTATTGTCGGAACGTGTGTTTAGCATGGCAGGGGGCGTTATCACAGACAAGCGGAGCCGTTTGTCCACATCCAACGTGGACAAGCTTACCTTTATTAAAATGAATCAGGCATGGATCCCACAAGACTTGTCTGTACCTTGTGCAGAATAAACATTTAGACCGGACTCACACAGCCATTCATATACTTGTTTTTTTTAATAGACCACCGCCACTTCCACCTACACTGCCATGGTCACGGCCTAGTCAACCTCTAGGCTCCTACTCCACATCCACCCCCTTCCCATTTTTTTATTTGATTTTAATTTATTTTCCCTATCCCCATTTTTTTTGTAGGGCACTTGCCCTACCCTTACCCCCATTTTACTTCCTTTTGCAGCCCTCTAGGGCTTTCCAGGACTTTGTTACAGCCATTTTTGTGCCTAATAGTTCGGGTCCCCATTGATTTCAATGGGGTTCGGTGTCCGTGCGATGGTTCGGGTTCCGTCCAGACCCGGACTTTGTCCCGAAGTTAGGCCGGACCAGCAGAACCCGAACTTCCAGAGGTTCGCTCAACTCTAATCATAAGTAATGGGCCCAAAAGGTACCAACAAAACTGCAACTTTACACATCAGGTTACTGTTTCCAAACAGTGTGATAACAGGGTGCTCACTGTCAGGTGGCAAAAGAAAGGAGTATCCTCCACACATCAGTCCCCCGAGGTAGCTGGGGTGCATCTGTGCAGTTCAGTGCTTGATGCACGGGACCAAGCCCTGCAATTCATCTATGGTCTTGAAATAGATGGGCCTGTAGGATCCAACCATAAAAGGGATTTCAGCCAATCGGGTACATGAACTGCAGTTCTGTCAAGGAATTGGAACAACGGCAAGAGTTGATCAGGGGAATGTAAATAGAAAGAGGAGCCTTGCTTTTGGACAATACTGTAAGGTGAAAGGGATGGCTCCAACGTCACACGGGTCTGTCGGGAGATATCCGGGATATCCGGGTAGACCCTGACAACAGAACCGTCAAAGTCAATGTGGCCTTGAATCCATGCCCGACGTAGAATCTCCTCCTTGATTCCAAAGAAATGCACCCTGCATAAGACGTCTCTGGGTGGAGGGTGCAACTGAGGATGTAAGTCAGGTGCCTTGCACCCGATGGACCCAGTCTAGCTCAAGATCTGCAGTAGGGGCCTTATCCAGGAGCTGGTTAAAAATAGCCATCCCTGTTACCCACAGGTCACCCCCCATAGTTGCCTCTGTGATCCCCCGGAGCCGGAGGTTATTCCTCCTATTCCTGTTTTGCCCATCATCAATTTTAAGCTGGATGTCAATGAGGTTCTGGTGATAGGAGGCCTGGGAGGCCTCCAGTTGGGCATCCACAGTAGATTTTTTTTTATTTTATAATTCCTTTATTTAAGTATCACAATGTGAGACAAACAACAGTATCTAGCAATCTCGTCATAACAATAAAGACACTTGGCAGGTACAGTTGTATATAATCAGATCACAAACACTCAATCATGGATTGGAAAACCCTGTACCATTATTAGTGTGGAGTAACTAAGGGTCCCATGAGAAAAGGGGTAAAAACCAGCTGATCTGCGAGGGTGGGGGTATTAGCCCCTCGCCACAACATCAATCCACTCAGGGTACCATCGGTTTTGAGAGATAATCAGGTCTTACTGTTCCTTTTCAGATTTTAGTTGGTAACTGGGGGGGAAAAGACCCACCGGAGTGGGGTGCTCCAGTGCAGATACAGATTGAAAGAATAGTAAAGATCAAATTAGGAGTACATATAAAAAGGATCGGGAACTGGGCTCCCATCCTCTCCCAGCATGTCGGAAGGCAGTGTGGGAATAATTACCAGGGGAGTGAGCATGGGCACAAGAAGGGAGGAAAAAATACGAAGGAGTATCTAGAAAGGAGAGAACAAAATAAAAAGGGGGGGTAGGTCCAGGAAGAAAGAGGGGCCTCCCTACCGAGTGAAAGAAGAAAATGGGGGGTGGGGAGGAGTAATGTGGAGAGAAAGGGAAGGAGGTTAACCCCTCGCCCCCCGCCCAGGCCAAGTCACTCGACTTGCAATGGATATAGCGAATCACGACATAACATCAAGGTAGGGTTCAGTATAAACATAGTAATTCCAGGGTCTCCATATCTCACGAAAGGCCTCCTCGCGCCCATAAAGGGTCGCTGTGAGGTCCTCCATGTTCCGCAGTTCATTGACCTTCCTGAACCACATCGCTTTCGAAGGGGGGTTCTCCGATCTCCAGCAAAGGGGCACGCACGCTCTAGCCGCGTTCAGTAAATGGATCGTAAGTGATGATTTATATTTACCGACTGGCCGGGGGGACAAGTGCAGCAGGCAAGCCGCGGGGTTGCCCTCCACCTCCACTCCCGTGAGATGCTTGATGATACATGCCACATCCCGCCAGAAGTCCACAAGCTTGGGGCATGACCAAAAGATGTGAAGCATCGTACCTTCTGACCCTCCGCATCTCCAGCATGAGTTAGGGACCGCCGGGGCGAATCGGTGAATGAGAGAAGGGACTCTGTACCAGCGCGAGAGAATCTTATACCCGGCTTCCTGGATTCTAACAGCCAGCGAAGACTTTTGGGCTAGGTGCAGGATTTTCACTTTCTGGGTATCGGAGAAATGTGTATTCAGGTCCGCTTCCCATTTCTGGAGGAAAGGTGGTGTATAGTCACTCCCCGGGTCTATAAGCAGAGCGTAGATTAACGAGAGAGTATGCAGCACCGGTTCCCCGGAGTGGCAAATACGTTCAAAGTCTGTTAGGCTACGCAGAAGCCCAGGGGTCCCGGCCAGTCTGCGGAGAAAGCAGAGCAGCTGTAGACCGCTCCAGAAATCCAACAGGGGACCCACTCCCGTCTCGTCCCATTGTAGAGCAGATGCCCTATCGAGATCCACAGTAGATTTTGATGTTTCCAGGTTAGCAACCCGGTCCTCCACCATGTTCACATGCTGTTTGATATCATATCTCCGTAAACAGGGCAGATGCTATAGATTCAGCCATAGCCTGTATGGCCTGCCGTGTGGGGAGGTCTGCTAGCAATCTCTGATATCCCACTCATGGTGTGCCCCAGAAGCCTAGAAATATTAGAGCCTGTGGGGGAGTCTGCCCTCTGTATCTCCGGTGACAGGATGGGAGATGTCAGGCGGGAGGAATGCGATACGGGCTCACTTGTCCCAGGCAGTTGTGTGTGTGGCTTCTTAGGGTCTGCCATAGCTCCAGACTGCCTGAATTATGGCAGCGCCATCTTGGTTGGTTCAGCCGGAGCAGGAGCCGGTGAGGAGGAAGAGTACTGGTGAAGGAAGTAGCGGGTAATCTCCGCGGTCCGAGGCTCCCTGATGGTTAGGGCAGATTGCTGGTCTCCAGACATGTATTGTGGCGGTCTGTTATGGCTGAACTGGAGCATACAGCTCCTGGTCCATGCAGAGCTCTCCATGTAGCGTGTTCACGCCGCCATGTCCAGACCACGCCTACACCTGCAGTGACTAGATATTTAAAACTACACAGAGGAGACCAGACCTAAACTTAAGTGAAAACCAGACATCAGAATTGCTCTATTCCTGCTTTGAGCAACATTGCCACCTGCAGGAGTTCTGGCTGTTCCTCATGCCCTTAATAAGAAGATTATGTAAACAAAGATTTCCCTCATCTACTATGATAAGTGAAGATTAACTTTGTGTTGTGAATTGTGTTGTTTATACAGTATCTCACAAAAGTGAGTACACCGCTGACATTTTTGTAAATATTTTATTATATCTTTTTATGTGACAACACTGAAGAAATTACACTTTGCTACAATCTAAAGTAGTGAGTGTACAGCTTGTATAACAGTGCAAATTTGCTGCCCCCTCAAACTATCTCAACACACAGCCATTAATGTCTAAACCACTGGCAACAAAAGTGAGTACACCCCAAAGTGAAAATGTCCAAACTGGCCCCAAAGTGTCAATATTTTGTGTGGCCACCATTATTTCCAGCAGTGCCTTAATCCTCTTGGGCATGGAGTTCATCAGAGCTTCACAGGTTGCCACTGGAGTCCTCTTCCACTCCTCCATGACGACATCATGTAGCTGGTGGACCTTGCGCTCCTCCACCTTCCATTTGAGGGTGCCCCACAGATGCTCAATAGGGTTCAGGTCTGGAGACATGCTGACTTTTATCCTCAGCTTCTTTAGCAATGCGGTGGTTGTCTTGGAGTTGTGTTTGGGGTGATTATCATGTTGGAAAACTGCCCTCCAGCCCAGTCTCTGAGGGGAGGGGATCATGCTCTGCTTCAGTATGTCCCAGTACATGTTGGCATTCATGACTTCTTCAATGAACTGTAGCTCCCCAGTGCCGTCAGCACTCATTCAGCCCCAGACCATGACACTCCCACCACCATGCTTGACTGTAGGCAAGACACACTTGTCTTTGTACGCCTCACCTGGTTGCCGCCACACAGGCTTGACACCATCTGAATCTAATACGTTTATCTTGGTCTCATCAGACCACAGGACATGGTTCTAGTAATCCATGTCCTTAGTCTGCTTGTCTTCAGCAAACTGTTTGCGGGCTTTGTTGTGCATCATTTTTAGAAGAGGGTTCCTTCTGGGATGACAGTCATGCAAACTAATTTGAAGCAGTGTGTGTCGTATAGTCTGAGAGGCTGATCCCCCACCCCTTCAACCTCTGCAGCAATGCTGACAGCACTCATATGTCTATTTCCCAAAGACAACCTCTGGATATGACGCTGAGCATGTGCACTCAACTTCTTTGGTCAACCATGGTGATGCCTGTTCTGAGCGGACCCTGTCCTGTTAAACCGCTGTATTGTCTTGGCCACCATGCTGCAGCTCAGTTTCAGGGTCTTGGCAATCTTCTTATAGCCTAGGCCATCTGTATGTAGAGCAAAAATATTTTTTTTCAGATCCTCAGAGAGTTCTTTGCCATGAGGTGACATTCTTCCAGTGACCAGTATGAGAGAGTAAGAGCGATAACAACAAATTTAATACACCTGCTTGCCATTCACACCTGAGACCCTGTAACACTAACGTGTCACATGACACCGGGGGGGGGGGGAATGGCTAATTGGGCCCAATTTGGACGTTTTCACTTAGGGGTGAACTCACTTTTGTTGGCAGCGGTTTAGACATTAGTGGCAAATTTACTCTGTTATACAAGCTGTACACTCACTACTTTACATTGTAGCAAAGTGTAATTTCTTCAGTGTTGTCACATGAAAAGATATAATTAAATATTTACAAAAATTTGAGGGGTGTACTCACTTTTGTGAGATACTGTATATAGATCCAATGAGATTTCACCAGTGTGGACTAGCAATCAGTACAATGGAGGATACCTTCTGTTTGGTTGTTACTGGTTTGTACATTCTGCAAATGGCAAACTTTAAATACAATAATAGAATGCCATTTCTCTTTCTAACATAGATATTCCTCTATGAACTGACTATATAAAACATTTTAAATTATTATTAAATATTTACAATGTACACTGCTTATAATAAAAACACAAAATAATATTATAGAGGTATTTTACAGTATTTGTGTAACATATCACACAGGGTGGGACTATTTACAATGACAAACACTTAAATTATATTTATATATGATGACATATAAATATTTGCAGTAGGTATGTTTTGGCAGTACACACTGTGAAGAGCTCCACCTTGTGTAAATAGTTCAAATTTCACCTTTCAAAATTTCTACAGTGCATGCTCTTTAAATCCCAATACATGCATCTTCCTGACCTTATTGAAACATGTGAAAATTCAAATAAACAAAACAGGCCCAAATTAAATATGTATTCCATCTGTTCTCATATTAAAATAAAATTAGCATTAGATTAAATGTTTATTTTTAGAGTTGAGCGGACACCTGGATGTTCGGATTCGTCGGTTCGGCCAAAAGTTCGAGTTCGCCACAGAACTTGACCCCGAACCCCATTGAAGTCAATGGTGACCCGAACTTTTGGGCCCAAAAATGGCTGTAAAAAAGTCCTGGAAAAGGCTAGAGGGCTGCAAAAGGAAGCAAAATGGGGGTAAGAGTAGGACAAGTGCCCTGCAAACAAATGTGGATAGGGAAATAACTTAAAATCACATTAAAAAAAAAATGGAGGAGGTGGATGTGGAGTAGGAGCCTAGGGGTTGAGGAGACGGTGACCGTGGCGGTGTAGGTGGAAGCGGGGGTAGCCCCAAAATATTGAGACATATTGAAAAAAAAAAAAGTATACCAATGGCTGTGTGAGGCCGGTCTAAATGGCTATTCAACACAAGGTACAGACAAGTATTGTGGGATCCATGCCTGGTTCATTTTAATAAACGTTAGCTTGTCCACGTTGGCTGTGGACAGGTGGCTGTGCTGGTCTGTGATAACGCTCCCTGCCGTGTTAAACACACGTTCCGACAATACACTGGCTGCAGGGCAGGCCAGGCCAGCACCTCCAAGGCATAAAGGGCAAGCTCAGGCCATGTGCCCAATTTGGAGACCCAGAAGTTGAATGGGGCAGACCCATCAGTTAGTACATGTAGGCATGTGCACACATACTGTTCCACCATGTTGCTGAAATGCTGCCTCCTGCTAAGACGTTGCCTATCAGCTGGTGGTGCTGTTTGTTGTGGCATGCTGCTGACAAAGCTTTTCCACATTTTCGGCCATGCTAACCCTGCCTTCTGAGGTGCTGGCGGTGCCACAGCTGCATTGGCGACCTCTTCCTCCTCCTCCTCAACCTTCGCTTTGTGCTTCCACTGAGTCCCCGGTGTCATTTGGGAATGCCCTCAGCAGCGCATCTATCATCATGCGCTTGTAGTCGCGCATCTTCCGATCACGCTCCAGCAAGGGAATTAAGGATGGCATGTTATCCTTGTAACGGGTATCCAGCAGGGTGGCCACCCAGTAATCAGCACAAGTTACAATGTGGGCAACTCGGCTGTTGTTGAGCAGGCACTGCAGCATGTAGTCGCTCATGTGTGCCAGGCTGCCCAGAGGCAAAGACAAGCTGTCCTCTGTGGGAGGTGTATCATCTGTGTCCTCCGTATCCCCCCAGCCCCGCTCCAGTGATGCCCACGAGCTGCGTTGGGTGCCACCCTGTTGTGAACACGGTTCCTCCTCCTCATCATCATCCTCGTCCTCCTCATCCTTAAGAAATGTGCCCTGGCTTGAAAATGTTTTAACTGGCCTATGCTGGTGCAGGAACCCAACCTCTGAGCCACTTGTGAATGACTGGCCTGAGAACCGTGGAAATGACCCCTCTTCCTCCTCCTCCTGTGCCACATCCTCTTGCATCATTGCCCAAAGTGTTTTTTCAAGGAGACATAGAAGTGGGATAGTAACGCTGAGAACAGCGTCATCGGCACTGGCCATGTTGGTGGAGTACTCGAAACACCGCAATATGGTACACAGGTCTTGCATGGAGGCCCACTCATTGGTGGTGAAGTGGTGCTGTTCCGCAGAGCGACTGACCCGTGCGTGCTGCAGCCGAAACTCCACTATTGCCTGCTGCTGCTCGCACAGTCTCTCCAGTATGTGCAAGGTGGAGAGTTCCACCCTGTGGGCACGTCGCATGGGAGGCGGTGAGTGGGAAGGCCGAAGTTCCGCTGCAGCGCAGACAGGCGAGCAGCAGCAGGGTGAGAATGCCGAAAGCGCGCACAGACGGCCCGCACTTTCTGCAGCAACTCTGACATATCCGGGTAGGTTTTTAGAAATTTCTGCACCACCAAATTAAGCACATGCGCCAGGCAAGGGATGTGCATCAAACCGGCTAGGCCCAGAGCTGCTATGAGATTTCCCCATGATCGCACACCACCAGGCCGGGCTTGAGGCTCAGTGGCAACAACCACTCATCGGTCTGTTGTTTAATGCCTGTTCACAGCTGCTGCGCAGTGTGGGGTTTATCCCCCAAACATATCAGTTTTAAAACATCCTGCTGTCATTTCCCCCTGGATGTGCTGAAGTTGGTAGTGAAGGTATTAGGCTGACCAGATGAGGAGGTAGTAGAAGAGGAGGAAGCAGAGTAGGAGGAGGAGGCAACAGGAGACAAAGGGAAATGCCCTGCAATCCTTGGTGGCGGAAGGACATGAGCCAAACGGCTAGCCGCCTCAGGCCCACCAGCCACTACATTTGCCCAGTGTGCAGATAGCCAGATATAGCGTCCCTGCCCATGCTTACTGGTCCATGTATCAGTGGTTATGTAGACCTTGCCACAGATGGCGTTGTGCAGTGCACACTTGATCTTGTCCCGACTTGTTTGTGCAGGGAAGGGATGGCTCGTCTGGAAAAGTAGTGGCGGCTTGGAACCATGTACTGTGGGATAGACACCGCCATCAGGTTTTTAAAACTGTCCCGGTCCACCAGACGGAATGACAGCATTTCAAAGGCCAGGTATTTTGAAATGCTGGCATTTAGGGACAGGGATCGCGGGTGGGTAGGGGGGTACTTCCTCTTTCTCTCCAGTGTTTGGGAGATGGACAGCTGTAAGCTTCCATGGGACTGTGTGGAAATGCTTGGGGACGTGGCGGACATGGTGGTGTTGCTGTCACATCATCTGTTTGCTGGGTGGCAGGTGACACTGGCACTGTAGAGGTGGAGCAAGAGGCCGAGGCAGCAGCAGAAGAGGAAGCAGGAGGAGGCCGAGACCTTTCTCGGATTTTGAGGTGCTTATTCCACTGCAGCTCGTGCTTTGTGTGTAGATGCCTGGTCATGCAGGTTGTGCTCAGGTTTAGAACATTTATGCCTCTCTTGAGGTTCTGCAAACCACTCGTGTCTTGTCATCAGCACATTGTCTTAAGAACTGCCACGCCGGGAACTCCTTTGAGCTGCCTTTGGTGTGCTAGGTCCCTGGGTGTGGTGGGTAGTAGCAGGCTTACTGTCTAAGGGATGGTCGCTCTGCTTTTGTAACCTGCTTCCTCTTTTGCTGTGCTGGTACCTCTTGTGCGTGTAGCTGACACAAATCAACCACGTCCTCTCCTTGCAACAGGAACTTTACCAGCAGCACCAGCAGCACCACGACCCCGTCCCTTATTTGACGCTCTTCTCATTCTGGACGCAAATGTACTATGTAGCACTATTTATTAATACTAAAAAAAAAAAGAATAAATTATTATCCTTTTTTTTTAAAACAGCAACCTAGATGCACTTTTTATTTTTGGGGAAGAAATGCACCACTCACACAAGCAGCATGAACCTCTCCCTACAACAGTATGAGATCATTTTAGAATGATAATCTGTCCCTCACAGCACTGACAGGAACTTCTCCCTACTCCACTATGAGATGATTTTAGAACGATAATCTGTCCCTCACAGCACCGACAGGAACCTGTCCCTACTGCAGTATGAGATGATTTTAGAACGATAATCTGTCCCTCACAGTACCGACAGGAACCTCTCCCTACTCCACTATGAGATGATTTTAGAACGATAATATGTCCCTCACAGCACCGACAGGAACCTCTCCCTTCATCAGTATGAGATGATTGTAGAACAATAATCTGTCCCTCACAGCACCAACAGGAACCTCAGCCTACTCCACTATGAGATGATTTTAGAACGCTAATCTCCCTCAAAGCACCGACAGGAACGTGTCCCTACTGGAGTATGAGATGATTTTAGAACCATAATCTGTCTCTCACTGCACCGATAGGAACCTCTCCCTACTGCACTATGAAATGATTTTAGAACGATAATATGTCCCTCACAGCACCGACAGGAACCTCTCCCTACTCCACTATGAGATGATTTTAGAACGATAATCTGTCCCTCACAGCACTGACAGGAACCTCTCCCTACTCCATTATGAGATGATTTTAGAACGATAATATGTCACTCACAGCACCGATAGGAACCTCTCCCTACTCCATTATGAGATGATTTTAGAACGATAATATTCCCCTCACAGCACCAACAGGAACCTCTCCCTACTCCACTATGAGATGATTTTAGAACAATAATATGTCCCTTACAGCACCAACAGGAACCTCTCCCTACACCAGTATGAGATGATTGTAGAACAATAATCTGTCCCTCACAGCACCAACAGGAACCTCCCCCTATTCCACTATGAGATGATTTTAGAACGATAGTATGTCCCTCACAGCACTGACAGGAACCTCTCCCTACACCAATATGAGATGATTTTAGAACGATAATCTTTCCCTCACAGTACCGACAGGAATCTCAGCCTACTCCACTATGAGATGATTTTAGAACGATAATCTCCCTCAAAGCACCGACAGGAACGTGTCCCTACTGGAGTATGAGATGATTTTAGAACCATAATCTGTCTCTCACTGCACCGATAGGAACCTCTCCCTACTGCAGTATGAGATGATTTTAGAACGATAATATGTCCCTCACAGCACCAACAGGAACCTCTCCCTACTCCACTATGAGATGATTTTAGAACGATAATCTGTCCCTCACAGCACCGGCAGGAATCTGTCCCTACTGCAGTATGAGATGATTTTAGAACGATAATCTGTCCCTCACGGCACCGACAGGAACCTCTCCCTACTCCAGTATGAGATGATTTTAGAACGATAATCTGTCCCTCACAGTACCGACAGGAACCTCTCTCTACTCCACTATGAGATGATTTTAGAACGATAATCTGTCCCTCACAGCACCGGCAGGAATCTGTCCCTACTGCAGTATGAGATGATTTTAGAACGATAATCTGTCCCTCACAGCACGGGCAGGAATCTGTCCCTACTGCAGTATGAGATGATTTTAGAATGATAATCTGTCCCTCACAGCACCGACAGGAACCTGTACCTACTCCATTATGAGATGATTTTAGAACGATAATCTGTCCCTTACAGCACCGATAGGAACCTCTCCCTATTCCACTATGAGATGATTTTAGAACATTAAATGTCACTTACAGCATCATCAGGAACCTCTCCCTACACCAGTATGAGATGATTTTAGAACAATAATCTGTCCCTCACAGCACCGACAGGAACCTCTCTCTACTCCACTATGAGATGATTTTAGAACGATAATATTCCCCTCGCAGCACTGACAGGAATCTCTCCCTACTCCACTATGAGATGATTTTATAATGATAATCTGTCCCTCACAGCACCGACAGGAACCTCTCCCTATTCCACTATGAGATAATTTTAGAACGATAATCTATTCTTCACAGCATGGACAGGAACCTGTTCCTACTGCAGTATGAGATGATTTTAGAACAATGATCTGTCCCTCACAGCACCGACAGGAACCTCTCCCTACTCCACTATGAGATTATTTTAGAATGATAATCTGTCCCTCACAGCACTGACAGGAACCTCTCCCTACTCCACTATGAGATGATTTTAGAATGATAATATGTCCCTCTCAGCACCTACAGGAACCTCTCCCTACTCCAGTATGAGATGATTTTAGAACGATAATCTGTCCCTCACAGCACCGACAGGAACCTCTCCCTATTCCACTATGAGGTGATTTTTGAACGATAATATGTCCCTCACGGCACCGATAGGAACCTCTCCCTACACCAGTATGAGATGATTTTAGAACGATATACTGTCCTTCACAGTACCGACAGGAACCTGTCTCTACTGCAGTATGAGATGATTTTAGAACGATAATCTGTCCCTCACAGCACCGACAGGAACCTCTCCCTACTCCATTATGAGATGATTTTAGAACGATAAGATGTCCCTCACAGCACCGACAGGAACCTCTCCCTACTCCACTATGAGATGATTTTAGAACGATAATATTCCCCTCACAGTACCAACAGGAACCTCTCCCTACTCCACTATGAGATGATTTTAGAACTATAATATGTCCCTCACAGCACCGTCAGGAACCTCTCACTACACCAGTATGAGATGATTTTAGAACGATAATCTGTCCCTCACAGCACCGACAGGAACCTCTCCCTATTCCACTATGAGATGATTTTAGAACGATAATATGTCCCTTACAGCACCGACAGGAACCTCTCCCTACACCAGTATGAGATGATTTTAGAACGATAATCAGTCCCTCACAGCACAGACAGGAACCTCTCTCTACTCCACTATGAGATGATTTTAGTACGATAATCTGTCCCTCACAGCACTGACAGGAAACTCTCCCTATTCCACTATGAGATGATTTTAGAACGATAATCTATCCCTCACAGCATGGACAGGAACCTCTCCCTACTCCACTATGAGATGATTTTAGAACGATAATCTGTCCCTCACAGCACCGACAGGAACCTCTCCCTACACCACTATGAGATTATTTTAGAACGATAATCTGTCCCTCACAGCACTGACAGGAACCTCTCCCTACTCCACTAGGAGATGATTTTAGAATAATAATATGTCCCTCTCAGCACCTACAGGAACCTGTCCCTACTGTAGTATGAGATGATTTTAGAAAGATAATCCGTCCCTCACAGCACCGACAGGAACCTCTCCCTACTCCAGCATAAGATGATTTTAGAACTATAATCTGTCCCTCACAGCAACGACAGGAACCTCTCCCTATTCCACTATGAGATGATTTTAGAACGATAATCTGTCCCTCACAGCACCGACAGGAACCTCTCCCTACACCAGTATGAGATGATTTTAGAACAATATTCTGCCCTTCACAGCACCGACAGGAACCTCTTTCTATTCCACTATGGGATGATTTTAAAACGATAATCTGTCCTTCACAGCACCAACAGGAACCTGTCTCTACTGCAGTATGAGATGATTTTAGAACGATAATCTGTCCCTCACAGCACCGACAGTAACCTCTCCCTACTCCACTATGAGATGATTTTAGAACGATAATATGTCCCTCACAGCACCGACAAGAAGCTCTCCCTACTCCACTAGGAGATGATTTTAGAATGATAAGATGTCCCTCACAGCACCGACAGGAACCTCTCACTACTCCACTATGAGATGATTTTATAACGATAATCTGTCCCTCACAGCACCGACAGGAACTTCTCCCTATTACATTATGAGATAATTTTAGAACGATAATCTATCCCTCAATGCACCGACAGTAACCTGTCCCTACATTGGTATGAGATGATTTTAGAACGATAATCTGTCCCTCACAGCACCGACAGCAACCTCTCTCTACTCCACTATGAGATGATTTTAGAACGATAATCTGTCCTTCACAGCACCGACAGGAACCTGTCTCTACTGCAGTATGAGATGATTTTAGAACGATAATCTGTCCCTCACAGCACCGACAGTAACCTCTCCCTACTCCACTATGAGATGATTTTAGAACGATAATATGTCCCTCACTGCACCGACAGGAACCTCTCCCTTCTCCACTATGAGATAATTTTATAACAATAATCTGTCCCTCACAGCACCGGCAGGAACCTCTCCCTACTCCAGTATTAGATGATTTTAGAACGATAATCTGTCCCTCACAGCACCGACAGGAACCTCTTTCTACTCCACTATGAGATGATTTTTGAAATATAATCTGTCCTTCACAGCACCTACAGAAATCTGTCTCTACTGCAGTATGAGATTTTAGAACGATAATCTGTCCCTCACAGTACCAACAGTAACCTCTCCCTACTTCACTATGAGATGACTTTAGAATGATAATATGTCCCTCACAGCACCGACAGGAACCTCTCCCTACTCCACTATGAGATGATTTTAGAATGATAATCTGTCCCTCACAGCACCGACAGGAACCTCTCCCAACTCCAGTATGAGATGATTTTAGAGCGATAATCTATCCCTCATTGCACCCACAGGAACCTGTCCCTACTTTGGTATGAGATGATTTTATAACTATAATCTGTTCCTCACAGCAACGACAGGAACCTCTCCCTATTACACTACGAGATGATTTTAGAACGATAATCTATCACTCACAGCACGGACAGGAACGTGTCCCTACATCGGTATGAGATGATTTTAGAACGATAATTTGTCCCTCACAGCACCGAGAGGAACCTCTCCCTACTCCAGTATTAGATGATTTTACAACGATAATCTGTCCCTCACAGCACCGACAGGAACCTCTCCCTATTACACTATGAGATGATTTTAGAATGATAATATGTCCCTCACAGCACCGACAGGAACCTCTCCCTACTCCACTATGAGATGATTTTGGAATGATAATATGTCCCTCACAGCACTGACAGGAACCTGTCCCTATTCCACTATGAGATGATTTTAGAATGATAATCCGCCCCTCACAGCACCAACAGGAAACTCTCCGTACTTTACTATGAGATCATTTTAGAACGATAATATGTCCCTCACAGCACTGACAGGAACCTCTCCCTACTCCACTATGAGATGATTTTAGAACGATAATCTGTCCCTCACAGCACCAACAGGAACCTGTCCCTACTACAGTATGGGATGATATTAGAAAGCTAATCTTTCCCTCACAGCACCAGGAACCTGTCCCTAATGCAGTATCAGATGATATTAGAATGCTAAGCTTTTTCCCACAGTGCCAGGAACCTGTACCTACTCCAGTATCAGATATTAGAACGCTAATCTTTCCCTCACAGCACCAGGAACCTGTACCTAATGCAGTATCAGATGATATTAGAACGCCAATGTTTCCCTCACAGCACCAGGAAACTGTCCCTAATGCAGTATCAGATGATATTAGAACGCTAATCTTTCCCTCACAGCACTGCCAGGAACCGGTCCCTAATGCAGGATGAGATGATATTAGAATGCTAATCTTTCCCTCACAGCACCAGGAACCTGTACCTGCTCCAGTATCAGATCATTTTAGAACGCTAATCTTTCCCTCACAGCACTGCCAGGAACCTGTCTGTAATGCAGGATGAGATGATATTAGAACGCTAATCTCTCCCTCACAGCGGCGGCAGCATCCTCTCCCTACTCCAGTACAAGAGGATGTGACACGCAGCACTATGTGACTCCAGCTCATATAGAGGCTGTGTCACATGATGCACTAGCCAATCACAGCCATGCCATTAGTAGGCATGGCTGTGATGGCTTCTAAGGGCAAACGAGTGAAACGCTTGTTGAATGGCTGCCCTGCAGCCATTCAACAGGCGCCAAAAATAGTCTGGGTCACATGATGCACTGGCCAATCACAGCCATGCCATTAGTAGGCATGGCTGGGATGGCTTCTAAGGGCAAATGAGTGAAACACTTGTTGATTTGCTGCCCTGCAGCTATTCAATAGGTGCCAAAAAATACCCGAATACTGAACCTGATCCCAGACTTTAAAGTCTGATACGGACCCGAACTTTACAATCCGGGTTCACTCATTCTATTTATTTGGCAATTTTTCCTTTTACATTTTTAAACAATCAAAAAGAAACTTCTTTACATTCAATTGACAGGGCTCTGATCAACATATAAATGGTTGGTAAATGGTTGAAAAACAGATAAGAATGCAACAAAAATATTTGATAAAATTTTAAAGTAGTAAACAGTGGACTTAAAAAAAATCCCCTGCAAGCAAAGACAATGTGCTAGTATGCATCTCATACTAGCACATTATGAAATACTTAAAACGCAGCCCCCCAGCAGTGCACTGTCACCGCTGACTGGGCTTCCATCTTTCTCAGGTTTTACTTTTGGGTTCACTGGCTCCAGGGAGTGCACAGTTATGTCATCCCTTTGGTAGCACTGTTTAATGTATAGTTTTTAAGCAAAAACTTTTTTGAATACAATACCTATTTTAATTTTTTAAAGATATTCTGTGTGCGTGTTCCTAAAAAGTCCACATCCATTCTCCAAAATGTTATACTTTACAATATCAAATCACATGAAAGGGAATTAAAAAACAATAAAACATTCCTTCACTTTACATGTGATTTTCAGTTAGAGTTCATTCACATGTCACTGCATGTTTATGTACATTGCATAAGCAGCCTATTATAATAAATAGGCTGTCTAATGCACCAAAATGGACCAAAAAAGGTGCATGTAGCCTTTTACACAGATCTTCGGATTGAAAGGTGTGGATGGCATAGCATTGCACCAAAATGGTAGGGTCCTTAATCATTAATCAACAACACACACTTTTTAGTAAAACATTAAAATATTAAATAGCAATCTCATTCATGGTGTTGTAAAAGAAATACCACATTTGCTTTAGTGCATTATTATTTTTCTGAAAGCTGTTGCTACAATAAAAGCATTCTATATCACACATTATGCCACAGTATCATCCAGTCGATCATATTCACTAGAGGTGGGCGAACGGTTCATCCTGAGCATACGTCCGGGCCGAACTTCCGTTGTTCCCCATCTGCGCTCGCTTTGTTTTGATGGTTTATTTATAGTGAAGGGTGGGGTTACCCTGTGACGTATGGGTGTTTCCATCCCCTTCTGATGTCATGTGATGTCAGAGGGTTGGGTCACTCAATTACGTCACCAGGTGGTCCCGCCCTTGACTATAAATAAACTGTCAAAACAAACCAAGCTCAGTTGGCAGGACCCCTCCCATGGAGGAGGAGCTGTTGCAGATTTTTTTTGGGGGGTCCGTCACGCGCCTTAATTGATGATGGATTACAACGGGAGACACTTATTTTTCTTTTTTAATAAAAGACTTAGTGATATTTATTTGGTAGTTTTGTTTCGCTCGCGTCTACCCCTTGTTGCCT
>BLSH010385598.1:1121370-1136916 GCA_018402905.1 Glandirana rugosa | reverse complement strand
CATTTATTGTGTGTAATCCTATTGCATACTGTATGTTTTATTCTATGTTTACTCTACATACTGTAACTCTAAATGCTTTGAAAGTGTCAGGTTGAATATGAGAAGTTTGTATTATTTGTAGTGGAATTCTAGGACAATTTATTAAATCCTGCTCAATAATATCAGCTACGGCCACACTATGCCAAATATTTGACATTTTTAAATGAAGCTGAACACAGGAAGTGTTATGTCACAAGATGGCTTGTAATTGATCATTATTATTGAATTTCTTCCAGTGGCTCTATGTGTTATTAAATTGATGCTCTGAGCCATTGGAAAACTTGATCATTCATCATAATGTGCTATATTTTATTAATAAAAATCTCTATAGAAAACACTGTGTTTTTCCACATGCAGCTATTTGTATCCAACTATTTGAACTGATATACTGTGTAGGAGTTAAGTCCCACTTGGTTTCCTATATCTTTTGAGAACCCAGTGGCAAACTCTCCTTATCATAGTTCTTTGTCTTGTTCCTGTCCACTTTTCCATTACCCAAGTTTGGGTGATACGACAATTGCTTTTGTATTCTTCATTATACAGTACATAAATATAGAGAGAGAGAGTGAGAGAGATTATGCATCTAACAAACCTATAAGAAGAGTGGGATCCCCTTAATAATGGCAACTTATTTGCAGATATGGGAACTTACACATGCAGACTTTCTCACTTGAGAGAAACTGTTAGGAGGATTAAACCTGAACTTCTGGCAGATATAAAAGACACAATTTAATGCAGCTATATATGTATTAATACATTATTGTTTATTTAATACAACTAGAGTAAGTACCTGATATTGATTGGTATTGACCTCTTGTCATCTCCTTTACAGCATCACTCAGACTGAGGGATGGAGGAGCAGGACTGGAAACAGTCAGGTGTATTGAATGCAATTGTGCTGACAAGGAATATGTTGATAGAAGGAGAGAGCAGAGTGGGCAGATAAATTACATCATTAATCTACTTTCACTGTCCAAACAACAGGCTGGGGGATGGAGAGAAAGAACATCAAAGTGTGTTTTCTACATTTTTCTATATCTGTAACAAGTAAAGTAGTGTCATCCACTTGGCTATGCTGTGCGACAGGGTTGTGTAATTCTCAAAAGTGGACGGACAGAAATATACATCCTTTGGCAGGTAAAACAGCTCCCAGATATGTACTTCACTTATGTATTCTATTTGCTTGGATTATATGATTTTAACAGTGGTAGATGGAAAGTAAAATATTACCAGCATAAAATCGGTTCCCTTTTTTGTGACATACAGCTCATGGTTAGAAATATATTTTAAATGTGGTTCTCAAATGTTAAAAGGGGACCTCAATGGGCAAATACAGTATACTTGACAAAAAATTTGTGATGCTTCTAGGATCATTCAGAGTTCAGTGCAAGTGCAGCTGAGCTGCATTTGACCTCAGTGGTGGCTGGTGTTTTATTTTGGGGGGCAGCATCAAACATTCCATCCGCCGCCACCCCCCATGGTTAGCCGAACAGCCAGCTGGGTCAGTCAGTCGGAGCCCCACACTTACCCCATCTCATGGGTGGTGGCGGCTTCTCTCTGGGCTGCAGGCTGCTTGTTGGCTCAGTTCCCCTGCATCTTCTTCCTCCTCTCCTCTGTGCGCAGTGTGTCTTCTCCCTCCTCCTCCTCCTGTCATCTAATATGATTGGATCTCCTTTCAGCCAATTAGGTGACGGGTCTCATGACCCACTTCCTGATTGGCCGGGAGGAGATTGTGTGTTAGAATAGCGAATATTCATTTGCTATTGTCACACAACTGGGTGGGGATTTGTGCGCAGCGCTCTGCACCCAACCTTTTTTGAAGCCTATTAGAGCCTCTGGCTCTGATCACGTGCTTCAGAAAAAACACCTCCCTATTGGAATCCATGCATCCGGTGCCCTGCATGTGGATTAGGGGGCCAGATACATGGATGGGGAAGGCAATACCCATGCACCCCTAATGGACGGGCTACCACAGTTTGACCTGATTCAGCTGATTTTGTACTCCCATGGACTTATATGTGGAGAGAAGCAGTTTTAAAACAAAGAAAAACACATAACGCTGGTCAGTAGGAAACACCTTTATTTAGGTGATTTACCTCAGTAAAGCAAACTAGTTGGCAAAACAACCTTTGTGCATGCTCATGGGAGCCCGCAGAGCGGCGATCACGGATCGCTCGTGTGCTGGGGGGTTGTGTCCCCCCCCCCCCGATTGGGGTAAGGAGCCAATAAAATTGGTTCTTTACCACATGACTGGCTGTGTCCAATCACAGCCAGTCACTACCGATATCCACGTGCTCATGCGCGCCCCCGGGGGAGCGCAGCACGGCGATCAGGGCTGAGGCTTGTCCCTCAGACAAAGCCCAGCTCCGATCAGTGTAAAGAGCCAATAGAATGGCTCTTTACCACGTGATCGGCTGTGTCAATCACAGCCGGTCATGTGATGTAAACAAACCGCGGTAATGAGCTGTTACCACGGTTCTCCCTGTCACACACCGATCGTATGTGACAGGGAGATTGCGGTAACAGCTTGTTACCGCCTACTGTACCGCAAGCACACTGATCACCCCCCCAATAAAGAGTACCTGTCACCACCCCATCAAAGTACCTGTCACCTGTCCATCAGAGTACCTGTCACCTATCCATCAAAGTACCCGAGTACCTGTCACCTGCCTATCTGAGTACCCGAGTACCTGTCACTATCCCATCTGAGTACCCAAGTGCCTGTCACCATCCCATCTGAGTACCCAAGTACTTGTCACCAACCCATCTGAGTACCCGAGTACCTGTCAACAACCATCAGAGTACCTGAGTACCTGTCACCAACCCATCAAAGTACCCAAGTACCTGTCACCAGAATATCAGAGTACCCGAGTACCTGTCACCATCCCATCAGAGTACCCAAGTACCTGTCACCAGACCATCAGAGTACCCGAGTACCTGTCACCATACCATCAGAGTACCCGAGTACCTGTCACCAGACCATCAGAGTACCCAAGTACCTGTCACCAGACCATCAGAGTACCCGAGTACCTGTCACCAGCACATCTGAGTACCCGAGTACCTGTCACCATCTCATCAGAGTACCCGAGTACCTGTTACCATCCCATCAGAGTACCCGAGTACCTGTCAACAACCCATCAGAGTACCCGAGTACCTGTCACCAACCCATCAAAGTACCCGAGTACCTGTCACCAACCATCAGAGTACCCGAGCACCTGTCACCTGCCCATTAGAGTACCCAAGTACCTGTCACAGACCATCAGAGTACCCGAGTACCTGTCACCATCCCATCAGAGTACCCGAGTACCTGTCACCAGCCCATCAGAGTACCCAAGTACCTGTCACCAGCCCATCAGAGTACCCGAGTACCTGTCACCAACCCATCAGAGTACCCGAGTACCTGTCACCAGACCATCTGAGTACCCGAGTACCTGTCACCAACCCATCAGAGTACTCGAGTACCTGTCACCAGCCCATCTGAGTAGCCAAGTACCTGTAACCAGTCCATCAGAGCACCCGAGTACATATCACCTGCACATAAGAGAACCTGAGTACCTGTCACCAGCCCAGCAAAGTACCCCGAGTACCTGTCACCTGCCCATTAGAGTACCTGTTACCAGACCATCAGCATACCAGAGTACCTGTCACCTGCCCATCTGAGTACCAGTACCTGTCACCAGCCCATCAGTGTACCTGAGTACCTGTCGCCTGCCCACCTGAGTACCCGAGTACCTGTCACCTGCCCACCTGAGTACCTGAGTACCTGTCACCAGCCCATCAGAGTACCCGAGCACCTGTCACCTGCCCTTCAGATTACCCGAGTACTTGTCACCAACCCATCTGAGTAACCGAGTACCTATCTGCAGCCCATCAGAGTACCCAAGTACCTTTTACCAGTCCATCAGATTACCCAAGTACCTGTCTCCAGCCCATCAAAGTACCCAAGTACCTATCTGCAGCCCATCAGAATACCCGAGTATCTATCTGCAGCCCATTAGAGTACCCCAGTACCTATCTGCAGCCCATACCTCGAGTGTTTGCTTTCCAAAATGGGGTAATTTTGTGGGTAATTCCACTGTCCTGGTGCTCCGGGGCCTTCAAAAGTGTGATGGGTATGAATGAAATTTTATGTGTAATTTATGCTCCTATAACTCCTGACGGTGCTCCCTGCATGTTCGGCCTCTGTATGTGGCCAGGGTGTGAAAAAGTCTCACACATGTGGTATCGCCATACTCGGGACGAGTAGCAGAATATATTTTGGGGGGTATTTTTGCTATGTACATGCTATGTGTTAGAAATATCTTTGACCACTTTGTGTAAAAATAAAAGCATTTTCATTTTCTTTCCACATTTTTCGAAGACTTGTGAAAAAAAATGAACCATTCAAAAGACTCATAATGCCTCATAGAATATAAGTTGGGGTGTTTGCTTTCCAAAATGGGGTCATTTTGTGGGTAATTCCATTGCCCTGGTGCTCCAGGGCCTTCAAAAGTGTAATAGGTGGTTAGGAAATTAGATGTGAAATTTCTGCTCCTAGAATGCCTGAGGGTGCTCCCTGCATGTTGGACCTCTCTATGTGGCCAGGCTGTGTAAAAGCCTCACACATATGGTATCGCCATACTCGGGATGAGTAGCAGAATATATTTTGAGGGTAATTTTTGCTATGTGCATGCTATGTGTTAGAAATATCTTATAAATTGATCACTTTGTGTAAAAATAAAAGCGTTTTCATTTTCTTTCCACGTTTTTCGAAGACTTGTGGAAAAAAATGAACCATTCAAAAGACTCATAATGCCTCATAGATTATACGTTGGGGTGTGTGCTTTCCAAAATGGGGTCATTTTGTGGGTAATTCCATTGTCCTGGTGCTCCAGGGCCTTCAAAAGTATAATAGGTCGTTAGGAAATTAGATGTGAAAATTCTGCTCCTAGAATGCATGACGGTGCTCCCTGCATATTGGACCTCTCTATGTGGCCAGGCTGTGAAAAAGTCTCACACGTGGTATCGCCATACTCGGGGCGAGTAGCAGAATGTATTTTGGGGCGTAATTGGAAGTATGCATATGCTGTGTGTGAGAAATAACTTGTTGTTATGACAATTTTGTGCAAAAAAAAAATAATAATTTCTTATTTTTCCCAAGAATTGTGTGAAAAAAGTGCAACTTCAAAAAATTTGCCATGCCTCTTACTAAATACCTTGGAATGTATACTTTTCAAAATGGGGTCATTTGGGGGTATTTATACTATCCTGACATTTCAGGGCCTCAAGAAATGACATAGGCCATCAGTACATCAGATGTGATCAATTTTCAGTGATTGGCACCATAGCTTGTAGACTCTATAACTTTCACACAGACCAAATAATATACACTTATTTGGGTTATTTTTACCAAAGATAGGTAACAGTATAGGTTTTAGCCCAAATTTATGAACAAAAATTACTTATTTGCTAAATTTTATCACAGAAACAAAAAAAAGTGTTTTTTTTTTTCAAAATATTCACAATTTTTCACTTATGTCTCAAAAAATAAAAAACCCAGAGGTTCTTAAATACCACCAAAAGAAAGCTCTATTTGTGTGAAAAGTAAGAGAGTAAGAGTGAGAGTGTAATTGTCATTCAAATTTTGAGAGCGCTGAAAGCTGAAAATTGGTCTGGGCAGGAAGGGGGTATAAACGTCCTGCATTGAAGTGGTTAAAAAAAAACATATTCTAAATACTACATTTGCGGCCAGCGGTGCATTTCTTGCAAAAAAATAAAATGTGCTTCGACATTGCTGGTTTAAAAAAAAAAATAATAATTCCAAGTTAGGTAATGATATCGGTATAATACTTATTTGTTTGTTACTCTGGCTCTCAAACTATTGTACTGTAACCTACTTGCTTTGTACCATCATAAAATAAAAATCTTTGAAAGTAAAAAAAAAAAAATAGTGCTGCATAGTACATTTGCACCTTCCTGTGCATTTCTTGCACAAAATTAAAAAGTGCGTCTACATTGCTGGTTTAAAAAAAAAAAAAAAATAGTGCTACATAGTACATTTGCACCTTGCTGTGCATTTCTTGCACAAAATTAAAAAGTGCGTCGACATTGCTGGTTTAAAAAAAAAATAGTGCTGCATAGTACATTTGCACCTTGCTGTGCATTTCTTGCACAAAATTAAAAAGTGCGTCTACATTGCCGGTTTAAAAAATAATATAAATTTGTACTAAATAGTACATTTGCGCCCAGAATGAGAAGAGCGTCAAATAAGGGATGTGGTCGTGGTGCTGCTGGTGTTGGTGGTGTTGGTGAAGCTCCTGTTGCAAGGTGAGGACATGGTTAATCTGTGCCAGCTACACGCACAAGTGAAACACCTTCCTCAGATGCGAGTAGCCGCCAGAACCTTCAACGTAATATGGTAGGCCCGAATGCTGCTCAACGAATGGTGAGGCCAGAACAAGTACAGGTGATAGTAGATTGGGTGGCTGACAATGCTTCCAGTACCTTCACACTGTCTCCCACCCGGTCCCTTGCTGAAAGCTCAGAGTTGGCACCTGAACCCCATGGCCATCTGTCTTTCACCTCAGCCCCTTGTAAACCAGCCAAGCAGCAGTCTCTTATGCTTTTTGATGACTCTGCTGATGTGCTTTCCATGGGCCATCCACATAGCCCTGCCCCAGAAGTGGAAGACATTGAGTGCACCGATGCCCAACCAAGGATGAGGACATGGAAACACCACCGCAGCACGTTTCTGATGATGACGGAACACCGGTGCCAACTGCTGCGGCTTTCTACAGTGTGCAGACTGACAAGGAGGGCAGTGGTGAAGAGTGGGTGGAAGATGATGTGGAGGATGATCAGGTCCTAGACCCCACATGAAATGAAGGTCATGCGAGTGACGTGTGCAGTTTGGAGGAAGAGGTGGTGGTCGCACAGAGACACCAGCACAGCAAAAGAGGAAGCCGGTTGCAAAAGCGGAGCGACTGTCCCCTAGACAGTACGCCTGCTACTACCCACCGCACACAGGGACCTAGCACACCAAAGGCAGCTCAAAGGAGTTCCCTGGCATGGCAGTTCTTCAGACAATGTGGTGACGACAAAACACGAGTGGTTTGCACGCTGTGCAATCAGAGCCTGAAGTGAGGCATTTACATGCAAAGCAGGAGCTGCAGTGGAATAAGCAAAATCCAAGAAATGGCTCCTCCTGCTTCCTCTTCTGCTGCTGCCTTGGCCTCTTCCTCCACCTCTACAGTGCCAGTGTCACCTGCCACCCAGCAAACAGACGATGTGACAGCAATGCCACCATATCCACCCCCAAGCATTTCCACACGGTCCCATGGAAGCTTACAGCTGTCCATCTCCCAAACACTGGAGAGAAAGAGGAAGTACCCCCCTACCCACCCGCGATCCCTGTCCCTGAATGCCAGCATTTCAAAATTCCTGGCCTTTGAAATGCTGTCATTCCGTCTGGTGGACACGGACAGTTTTAAAAACCTGATGGCGGTGGCTGTCCCACAGTACGTGGTTCCAAGCAGCCAATACTTTTCCAGGCGTACGATCCCTTCTCTGCGCAAACAAGTTGGGGACAAGATCAAGTGTGCACTGCGCAACACCATCTGTGGCAAGGTCCACATAACCACTGATACGTGGACCAGTAAGCACGGGCAGGGACTCTATATCTCACTAACTGCACACTGGGCAAATATAGTGGTGGGTGGGCCTGAGGCAAATAGCAGTTTGGCACATGCCCTTCCGCCACCGAGGATTGCAAGGCATTTCTCTTTGCCTCCTGTTGCCTCCTCCTACTGCTCTGCTTCTTCCTCCTCCTCTACCTCCTCCTCACCCGCTCAGCGTAACACCTTCACCACCAACTTCAGCACATCCAGGGGAAACTACAGCAGGCTGTTTTAAAACTGATATATTTGGGGGATAAACCCCACACTGCGCATCAGCTGTGGACGGGCATTGAACAACAGACCGATGAGTGGTTGTTACCACTGAGCCTCAAGCCCGGCCTGGTGGTGTGCGATAATGGGCGAAATCTCATAGCAGCTCGGGGCCTAGCCGGTTTGACGCACATCCCTTGCCTGGCGCATGTGCTGAATTTGGTGGTGCAGAAATTTCTAAAAAACTACCCGGATATGTCAGAGCTGCTGCAGAAAGTGCGGGCTGTCTGTGTGCGCTTTCGGTGTTCTCACCCTGTTGCTGCTCGCCTGTCTGTGATGCAGCGGAACTTCGGTCTTCCCGCTCACCGCCTCCTATGCGACGTGCCCACAAGGTGGAACTCCACCTTGCACATGCTGGAGAGACTGTGCGAGCAGCAGCAGACAATAGTGGAGTTTCAGCTGCAGCACGCACGGGTCAGTCACTCTGCGGAACAGCACTACTACACCACCAACAAGTGGGCCTCCATGCAAGACCTGTGTACCATATTGTGGTGTTCCGAGTACTCCACCAACATGACCAGTGCCGATGACACTGTTCTCAGGGTTACTATCCCACTTCTATGTCTCCTTGAAAAAAACACTTCGGGCGATGATGGAAGAGGATGTGGCACAGGAGGAAGAGGAGGAGGAAGAGGGGTCATTTCCACGGTTATCAGGCCAGTCATTCACAAGTGGCTCGGAGGGTGGGTTCCTGCACCAGCATAGGCCAGGTAAAAAATTTTCAAGTCAGGGCACAGTTCTGGAGGATGAGGAGGACGAGGATGATGATGATGAGGAGGAGGAACCGTGTTCACAGCAGGTTGGCACCCAACGCAGCTCGTGGGCATCACTGGAGCATGGCTGGGGGGGATATGGTGGACACATATGATACACCTCCCACAAAGGACAGCGTGTCTTTGCCTCTGGGCAGCCTGGCACACATGAGCGACTACATGCTGCAGTA
Organism: Glandirana rugosa; assembly: GCA_018402905.1. NCBI lineage: Eukaryota > Metazoa > Chordata > Amphibia > Anura > Ranidae > Glandirana > Glandirana rugosa. Next base: position 1,128,009 of record BLSH010385598.1, on the reverse strand, counting down.
CCTGCGCAACGGCAGCCGAGTTGCCCACATTGTAACTTGTGCTGATTACTGGGTGGCCACCCTGCTGGATCCCCGTTACAAGGACAACGTGCCATCCTTAATTCCCTCACTGGAGTGTGATCGGAAGATGCGCGACTACAAGCGCACGCCGGTAGACGCGCTGCTGAGGGCATTCCCAAATGATACCGGGGGCTCAGTGGAAGCACAAGGCAAAGGCAGAGGAGGAGGAGGAAGAAGAGGTCGCCAACGCAGCTGTGGCACTGCCAGCACCTCAGAAGGCAGGGTTAGCATGGCCGAAATGTGGAAAAGCTTTGTCAGCAGCACGCCACCAGAAACAGCACCACCAGCTGATAGGCAACGTCTTAGCAGGAGGCAGCATTTCAGCAACATGGTGGAACAGTATGTGTGCACACGCCTACACGTACTGACTGATGGGTCTGCCTCTTTCAACTTCTGGGTCTCCAAATTGAGCACATGGCCTGAGCTTGCCCTTTATGCCTTGGACAAGCTAACGTTTATTAAAATGAACCAGGTATGGATCCCACAAGACTTGTCTGTACCTTGTGCAGAATAGACATTTAGGCCGGCCTCACTCAGCCATTGGTATACTTAAGTGAACTTTTTTTTTTATAGAACATAGGTCTTTATTGGAATTTGTAACAGGAGAAACATGAAAAATAAACCATGTTACATTTTATATGGAAAAAGTGAACCCGTGCTAGAACATCTCTGAGTTTGTCTGCAGATAGTGATCTTTTTTTTTTAATATGTCTCAATATTTTGGGGGCTACCCCAATTAGAAAAAAAAACAAACAAAAAAAGTGTTGGCAACCTCCACCGCCACATCCACCTACACCACACCTCCTCAACCTCCTACTCCACATCCACCTCCTCCTCCATTTTTTATTTTTTTTATGTCATTTTAAGTTATTTCCCTATCCACATTTGTTTGTAGGGCACTTGTCCTACTCTTACCCCCATTTTGCTTCCTTTTGCAGCCCTCTAGCCCTTTCCAGGACTTTTTTAGAGCCATTTTAGTGCCCAAAAGTTCGGGTCACCATTGACTTCAAAGGGGTTCGGGTCAAGTTGGGTGCCGAACTCTAACTTTTTTGCGAAGTTCGGCTGAACCCACCGAACCCGAACATCCAGGTGTCTGCTCAACTCCAGTCCTAAACAGTAGATATATATATATCCATGTCACCTGTACAAGTTTTGGACTCTATAAATATTGCTCTGATGGTCAGAGCAGGGGTATTAGATGTATTTCAAGTCAGTTCCAAGGAATCAAGGGGAGTGTGCTGATGAAGCAGGTAAGTGCAAAAACTTAAATAGCAATCTCTATGAATCAAGTCCCCTATAAACTAATCAGCTCAAACATCCAGAAGCCATCCTTTTCAATACACCCAATACTTTATTGTACACTGCAAAATTATATATTGTTTTTTTTTTTAAAAAATGATTTATAATAAAACATCCCATAAATGTATCCTGTCTCTCCCCAAGAGGTGGAATTCCATCCAAATATATCATAAAGTACAGCACCTCTAAACATACATACTATACTGTATCTTGTACTGTATAACATCACCATTATATCAATATGGAACCAGCCCTCCGAGGTCTCTCATAACAAAAGCCAAAGATTGCAGTATACACATGTGAATTATATAATAAGCAGACAACTCTGCCAAAAAACAATTTAAACACATATATGGACCCTCACAAACAAAGGTAACACTTCTGCTATATCAAATCAGTACAAAATATCAAGGTATGTACCTCTGATGGACCAAGAAACTCCCCAAAATACAAATGATATAATACCAGCCAGGGAGCATATGCAATCATATGCACTTGTCAAAATGGGTCTACATCAACATTCAAGAAGTATATTATTTCATTCAGTATCTCCTATAGCATTGTGGAGAATCATACAACCTTGTCCTTTAAAGTTCACCAAAGGTATTGACTGAGAGATACTGGCTAAGATACAGCAGTTGTACCAACCAGTACCTGCCAAATGTGACATTTTACTGGTGGTGATAATAGGGTGGCCTAAGAAGGCATATGTGCAAAATACCAAAGTGTAGGTCCCCAGTAAGACACAGCAGTCATACCTACTTGGTTATCTGCTCAAACGTTAATCTCTCCATATATTTGCAAATAGGGTAACAGACAAATGTGACATATAGAAAAAAAAAAACCTGTTACTTCACTCACCCTTTGTAAACTTCCTTTATATTATAAAAAATGCAACGAGGACCCCAAAATACACACCAACTCTTCATCTTCCTTGATAAGGGTCTGTTATGCAATAGGATTTTTAAAGGCTTTTTTCCTTTGTAAATGTAAAATACTATATTGTTTACATAGTAGAGATGCACCACTTCACATGCAGGTTTAGGGGATAAGAAAAACTGGGTTTGTAAAGAAAATAAGAGCATTTGTATTGTTGTACTGTTAGCATTATTAAATTTAGTGCTCTCTGCAAAGCAGTCCTTTTAATTATTTTTCCCTTGCACATGTCCCCTGAGGCAGTTCCCAGCCCCCTTTCCCCTTGCATTTTTCCAATCCCTTGGCCATTTGCCATAAAAATTGCTAAAATTAACGCGTCAATTTCATATTCTGTTGACTAAAGGGTTTGGATTCTACATATGAAATTTTGATATGTTTGGCCAAATCTCCACGCACCGATCTAAGATGTGTTCGGCTCATCACTAATTATTTAAAATGTAGTTGACTGAAAGAAGTATTTTCATAATTTAAGTTTACAGTAGTATCAAGATCATGATAAATATAATGAATATGAATATTCCGTTCACAAGGTGCCATTAGTAATCATTATCCAATAAAATACCAATATTATTTTCAGTGATGTGATGTGACTGCAAGCAATCATTTTGGAAAGCAAGAAAAAATAGTGCATTGTGACTGTGCTGCTGCTAGTATTTGAGCTTGTAAATAGTATAAAAGCTTTATCCAAAAGAGTTGCATAAGTTCTGAGCTTGACAGACAGGGTTCACTGAAACTTGTGTGCTTCACAGAGATACTTTATACAGTAACACAAAATTATTCATGAAACATGCATCTTTAACATTGAAAATTGAAGCAAACCACACTGTTGACCGGTACGTCAAAACCTAAGGTGTTAGGTATAAAATATTTATGAAACTGAATACTTTTGTAAGCTAAACACCATAAGAACAAAACATGTAGACACATAGCAAACGTACAAGTTTCCAGCTACAACAATGGAACATTAAAGAAGAAGCTGGGAAAGAAAACATACAAACAGAAAATGTGAGCATAAATCACTAAATTCAGCTGATATTGTGGAAAGTTATGCCCAGGGCATAGAAGATTGTAGAGCATTTAGGAATACAGAACATGTGAAAATAAGATTGTCTAAAAGTGTATTGCCAGCAAGAAAAAAAAAAAAACTCTATATCATTATTGAAGTCGCTTTAGTTGCTGTAATACTTATAGTAATAATATTAATTGCACATCCAGCTGTACCTGCAATCCTCTAGGACTCCAGCAGTGTTTAGAACTGCACACACAGTGAAACATTAACAGACAGAAAGCAATTGTATACCATACTGGGTCTCATTTATAAACATGGCTTCCTCACAAGAACTGTCTGTAATACCTCAAAACAATAGGTTTGATTTATTATAGGTGTAGAAAATGCTCACTTAGCAAACGCAAGGTATGCTTAGCTTAGTAACTGAACTAAAACTATGAATATTCAACCTTGTGCATAAAATTATCTTAAACAGGATTTTTCATTGCACAAGGACATAGCTTTACTTAATTCACTCCCTAAATCCCTAAGTTAAGTGAACATTTTCTTTCCTAAGTGAACATTCACTACTACTTTATTAAATCAACCCCAATTGAATGAACTCTGTCTGGCTGTGAGTTGTGTTTAAGCTGATGTGCATTGACTTGTAATTTTTAACATATTGCATTGCATTTATGTGCATTTTCCCTCCCAGAAGAAGCTAAAATAATTTATTTTGTTTTCCTTGAATGTAGCTTGTTAAATTTTCTTTCAGCACACATCAATGCAGTGTGCTAGTGTGAAATGAGCCTATTGGAAACAATAGATTTCAGCTTCTCATTGCATTGGACCTGCATTTAGCAACACTATCCAATGAACATGGTGTGAATGGGCTCTAAATTGACAGCTGTTAAATAGAGGCATTATACTAAAGTCTCCTTTTTTTTTCTTTAAAAATAACAAACATGTTATACTTGGCTGCTCTGTGAAGTGGTTTTGCACAGAGCAGCCCGAATCCTCCTCTTCTCGGGTCCCTCTTCAGTGCTCATGACCCCTCCCTCCTGTTGAGTGCCCCCACAGCAAGCAGCTTGCTATGGTTGCACCCAAGCCGAGCCGCAGCTCCCTGTGTCCATTCAGACGAGGAGCCATGGTTCAGTCCCTCTCTCTCCTGATTGGCTTATTGACTGACTTTGATTGATATTTGATTTGACAGCCAATGGCGCCTGCTGATGTGTCTCAGCCAATCAGGAGGGAGAGTCCCAGATGGCCAAGGCACTCATGCACATCACTGGATAGAGATGGGGCTCAGGTAAGTATTAGGGAGGCTGAGGGGGGCTGCTACACACAGAAATCTTTTAATCTTAATGCATCGAATGCATAAAGACAAAAAACCTTCTGCCTTTACAACCACTTTAAATCAGACTGGTTGTCTCAAAGCAATAAAATGGAACATTGTAACAAATGCTTACCATAATTTTCCTTTCCTGACGCCAATCCATGGCAGGATACACGTGGTAGTATATTGCCATGTTGGCGCCAGGAAAAAGGAAAATTGTATCAAATACTTACCATAATTTTCTTTTCCTGGCACAAATCCATTGCAGCATACTACCACATGTATGCAGCCATGATGGCACCAGGAAAGACATTTTTTGTTAAAAAATATTTGAGTGCTTTCTCTTAAGTTTAGACTGTGGATCTAACCGTGGCTCTGTGGACTTTGTTTGGGCATATCCATAATAATTTTTGCCAAAACACTTTTCTATCAGTACAAATGAGCTGAGCTATGAAGTTTAGGGATTATTCAGACTTTGACGAATGTTAAATTGCATTTAATAACATGTTGTTTTGTGTGTTCAAAGAATGGTATTCAACATGAATATCAAAATGCAATCACACCCAAAGCATGCTGGAATTTTTTTTTATCTCACTGCAACACAGTGGATCCTTTTAAAAATAAATTATGTTTCCTTATGTGTCATTTTGGCTGTGTTGGAAAATGTAGCAAAATGGAACATAACACTTAGCCTTGGTTCACATGTGTGTGTATACTGTGTACAGGGCAGATTATTAATAGCAATGGGCATGCACACCACGTGGTTTGGCATGCGTGGTTGCTGATGCGTTGGGGTGCCATGAAAAATTATTGGCACCCCCATGTATCTGTTAAAGTGCAGCACGTTTCTCTGCATGTCGGAAAAGTATGCAATTTTGCATGCTTATCGGCATACAGAGGTATGAACCTAGCCTACAGTGAGAACAACATTTTAGAGATGACTAAATGTTAAATATATGATCTTTTAATCAGCTTCAGTATTCCCTTTTATCACTAAATATATTTTAATACTTTAACTTTTTTTTAAATGAAATTAACAAATTCATCCCACATCCAGGGACATCAGGCATACATGCTAGTATCCCCGTAGAGAAAGTGTGCCACTTGCTATTCATCATCAAGCTGCTCCTTTAAAGAAAAGGAAAACATTAGGGCCCCATGGAAACCTCTTGTGCCCCAAGTAGGGTATGAATTAATCTAGTGTAAGCAGTCTCATTAGGACACAAAAAACTTATTAGGGCACAAAAATTCAAAATGAACAAGAATCAAAACATATTTGAAGGGTATTTTCTCAAATCTATGGCTACCTGCATTCCCAGGAAAATTATGTGTACCAATAACGATAAGCATAGTTAATACACAATGTCCCAAGAGAATCTGAAACCCAGGGGAGCTTTTTCATTATGCAGTTTTCTAGTTTTAGGTTTGCATTTAGCATATCCCACAATGTATAAATCCTGTATAATAATGTTGTGCCAACCCACATGTTGCAGTATGATATATATATATGTGTAGGAAGGCCAGTGGGCTGGCCTGAATTTATGGGAGGAGCCCGGAGGGTATTTAAGCACCCTCACTCTCCATGCTCTTTGTTGGTTCCAGTGCACGGAGTGTTTGTACTTCACTCGACCCCTCTCGGCCGGGTCATTGTACACGATAGCACGTGACCTTGGTTGTTTCTCGTACCTCTCACTCCCACGAATTTATGGGAGGCCCGAGGAGGGTATTTAAGTCCGGTCGGGTGACCGGAAGGATGTGTATATATATATAGTATGACGTTGTACACCCAACCGTGTTGTAATAATATGTCCTAAATATGTAACACCCTATACGATTTACGTTTGGATTTTGATCTTTTGACGTATTACTTTTTCGAGGGGACCCAAAGTCTAAGAGAACCCTGTAACACATAATTGATACGAATAGCAATAACCATGTGTATTAAAAGGACCCTTACGTCCATCGGTATCTAAACTCTTTTATGGGAAGTTTATACAAAACTAAGAACAAGTAAAACTTA
>BLSH010385598.1:1078606-1088788 GCA_018402905.1 Glandirana rugosa | reverse complement strand
TGAACTTTGCGACCTTTTGCCACATTTCAGGCTTCAAACATAAAGATATAAAACTGTAATTTTTTGTGAAGAATCAACAAGTGGGACACAATCATGAAGTGGAACAAATTTATTGGATATTTCAAACTTTTTTAACAAATAAAAAACTGAAAAATTGGGCGTGCAAAATTATTCAGCCCCCTTAAGTTAATACTTTGTAGCGCCACCTTTTGCTGCGATTACAGCTGTAAGTCGCTTGGGGTATGTCTCTATCAGTTTTGCACATCGAGAGACTGAAATTTTTACCCATTCCTCCTTGCAAAACAGCTCGAGCTCAGTGAGGTTGGATGGAGAGCGTTTGTGAACAGCAGTTTTCAGTTCTTTCCACAGATTCTCGATCGGATTCAGGTCTGGACTTTGACTTGGCCATTCTAACACCTGGATATGTTTATTTGTGAACCATTCCACTGAAGATTTTGCTTTATGTTTTGGATCATTGTCTTGTTGGAAGTCAAATCTCCGTCCCAGTCTCAGGTCATTTGCAGACTCCATCAGGTTTCCTTCCAGAATGGTCCTGTATTTGGCTCCATCCATCTTCCGATCAATTTTAACCATCTTCCCTGTCCCTGCTGAAGAAAAGCAGGCCCAAACCATGATGCTGCCACCACCATGTTTGACAGTGGGGATGGTATGTTCAGGGTGATGAGCTGTGTTGCTTTTACGCCAAACATAACGTTTTGCATTGTTGCCAAAAAGTTCGATTTTGGTTTCATCTGACCAGAGCACCTTCTTCCACATGTTTGGTGTGTCTCCCAGGTGGCTTGTGGCAAACTTTTTTTTTTTTTAAATCAGAAAGGTTTTATTGAGAAATGTAAACAGATTCAGTACATAAACACATGAGAGATATATAGAAATAACCATTCCATTGTTCAGTTTGACATAAGAGTACAGCCATTGTACAAATGACATACAGTCGACTTGCGATAGACCACTGACTTCTCCACCCATTTACAGTCTGCATCTTTTCCCATTGCATTTCTGTTCCTGCCAGGAGAAGTACTTTCCCTCCCAAACCGTCCTCACAGCCTGGGGGTCAAGGCCGATGTCCCAGCCCCGGTCTCCCTTCTTTGCCAGTATTGGGGTCAAGTAGTGGATGCAGTCCGAGCACATCATGCAAGGCCCTGCAGCAGTCTTGCCCTTACTAGTTCTTCAGGACTCAAGCCCGGGGTGTCCAACCATGGCGCCCACAGTTTTTCAAATTTCTTCTCGTTGCCTCTGTGTTGGTAGATGTATTTTTCCATTATTAAAGTGTTGCCCATGTGTGTCACCCAGATGGAAATACTGGGAGGATTGGAGGTCTTCCATCCCATCAGAATCACCTTCCTAGCTTGGAACAGTGCTCTAGAAATTGCCTCCCTTGTCCCCCTTTCTGTAACCTCCTCCTCTAGGATGCCTAAGAGGCAACCAGCCGGGGCAAGTGTAATATTAGTCTTAAAAACGTCATTTATTGGTTTATTGGAGTATTTGGCCTGTAGTGTCTCAAATGAGAGCAATTTTCCTAGTTCAAATATGTGGTTCAAATGGGTCACCCCATATTGCCGCCACCTGAGGCCCTGATCTAATTTGGCCAATTCCGGGTAGGTTTTATTGCACCAAATTGGGCTGTAGGAGGTGAATCCCTGTACTTGTTGAATTTGCCTGCATTTATTCCATACCTTCTGAATAAGGCCAAAAGTGGGCATTAGCTTGTTGAGTTTATGAAAGCATTGGGCTTCCAGGCCCTCTATTACGTCATGTGTTCCGGTCCCCCTCAGCAAGAGACGAGTTGCCGACCCTGGTGGGTGGGGGCCAGTGGATCCCACCAACTGCTACATCTGTGCCGCTATGTAATATAGCCAGGGATTGGGGAGTGCTAAGCCTCCCACATCCCTGGGGCATTGCAACAACTCCAGTTTGATCCTAGGGGCTTTTGTGCCCCATAATAGTCGACGGAAGAGGGTGTTGACCACCCGAAATGTTTTCAATGGGATCACAGTTGGGGAGTTGTGCAACATATACAGCAGTTGTGGCATTAAAATCATCTTGATCAAGTTAGTTTTACCCGCTAATGACAGCTTAAGTTTGTTCCACGTATTTATTTTATCTCTTTATCTATCCTTGACAGTAAGGGGTTAATGTTAAATTTACTATATTCTGTGAGCTTAGGGGTAATCATAATACCTAAGAATTTGAAGGAGGAGACGACAGGAACCGGGCAGTGGCAAACTTTAAACTACACTTTTTATGGATAACTTTAAGAAATGGCTTTCTTTTTGCCACTCTTCCATAAAGGCCAGATTTGTGCAGTATACAATTGATTGTTGTCCTATGGACAGAGTCTCCCACCTCAGTTGTAGATCTCTGCAGTTCATCCAGAGTGATCATGGGCCTCTTGGCTACATCTCTGATCAGTCTTCTCCTTGTATGAGCTGAAAGTTTAGAGGGACGGCCAGGTCTTGGTAGATTTGCAGTGGTCTGATACTCCTTCCATTTTAATATTATCGCTTGCACAGTGCTCCTTGGGATGTTTAAAGCTTGGGAAATCTTTTTGTATCCAAATCCGGCTTTAAACTTCTCCACAACAGTATCTCGGACCTGCCTGGTGTGTTCCTTGTTCTTCATGATGCTCTCTGCGCTTTAAGCGGACCTCTGAGACTATCACAGTGCAGGTGCATTTATACGGAGACTTGATTACACACAGGTGGATTCTATTTATCATCATTAGTCATTGAGGTCAACATTGGATCATTCAGAGACCCTCACTGAACTTCTGGAGAGAGTTTGCTGCACTGAAAGTAAAGGGGCTGAATAATTTTGCACGCCCAATTTTTCAGTTTTTTATTTGTTAAAAAAGTTTGAAATATCCAATAAATTTCGTTCCACTTCATGATTGTGCCCCATTTGTTGTTGATTCTTCACAAAAAATTACAGTTTTACATCTTTATGTTTGAAGCCTGAAATGTGGCAAAAGGTCGCAAAGTTCAAAGGGGGCCGAATACTTTCGCAAGGCACTGTATATAAGCTTTCTACTAGCTAATAATACAGTTTCATCTGAGGTTAAATTTTTGATTTATTGGCGTTTGGTCTGTTTGTTTTCCTATGTTAATTATTAAATTGTTTATATGCCCAATAGCCTGCACCATATTATTACCATGTAAATAACAGCAGTATGTGAATCTGACAATGATTGTTAATGTTCTTCAGAATCTTGGTGTTTAAGTGTACTGGACATTGAGAAGAAACAAAAACTCATTGGTAGTTCAAACAGCAGAAGCAGCCTCTGCCTTTCAAACTGTTGACAGGTTTTTTTCCCCTGAATATCTCCCCCAATGGACCGGGACCCCTGATGCATTGAGAGCGACCAGCCCTATCCTGCATGGAGACAGGAATATTATGCTTTTGTGTACTAGGAAGGTTGTGTGTCTTATCCGACAGGGTCACCACGTCCTCCCCAAATGTAAGTTGTAAGTGTAATTCTACCCAAATCATTATTATTGTAATTACTAGTTCTACAGAAATACTACACTATAAGGGCTGTTCCCATCTCTCCTCTTATTTTTTTCTGTGGACACCCTGGGGTGCTCCCTGGGCCTTCATCTTACTCCTTTGTTTAAATCCCACTCAAGGACTGCTACCACACAACTATTAAGTGTACTGAAAAGCACATCTATACTATTCCAGGTCACTCTGATATGAAAATACGGACAGCCACCAAAAAGATGGTATTTGGCCCCCGCCCCATCCCTCTACATGTGCCTCACCATTGGTCATCTAGGCTATCTATCATGTTAATGAGCCAGTAATGGGAAAAGAAACTCTCAGGGCACTCAAGAACAAAGCTGGACTGATGTGCAGGAACTTTCTATAGAACAGACAGCTTAATACACTTTCACGTTCAATAAAAACAGGCTGACATTCGGCCCATGTGAATGGCAGCTGGTCCAACAAAAGCTGGCCGACTTTTGTCCGACATGCATGCTGGAAAGCTATAAAGTGTTCTGCCATGGGGCCATTCCCTTCCAGAACACAACAGCTCAGTGGTGGAGATCGATGTACTAACATTGGATTGTTAGTGCAGAAGCTCCGACTGGAGCTGTCAGTTTTTTAAACTCATGGTGTGTACTAGGGTTTAGCGTAAGGTAGCAGGGCGGTACCCTGCCAAGGTTCAGATTTTGTGAACAGCTAGCACTCTAATTGGTCAGGTGTGTGCTGGGCTTTAAGGTTCCGTTTACACCTAGTCAATTTGATTTGCAGGTGGAATGCTGTAGTTCTGCCCGCGATTCCAGAATGGTAGCAAAACACGGGACGCATTTGTGATGCCATTGTTCCTTAATGGCACTCCAAATGCAGTGTGACAAAATGTGCTAAAATCGTGTCAAAAATTGCACCACCAAACGCTCCTGGCTCTATGCCAAAATTTGGTACATGAGCTTCTTTAGAGCGTTTTTGGAGGAGGGAGGCCATTCAAATGAATGGTGCCGCAGCAAAAAGCGCTCCACAAGAAAACATGAAAAAAGCTTTAAAAAACGCAGTGCAGCAGCTGTCGCTGTGTTACGCTCAGATGTGAATGGAGCCTAAGTAATGACCTGACTAGGGTTTTGGGCTCTACCAGGCAGACAGGAGGTTGTTGCCCAGGAGCCAGAAGGATTCCGCCTAGAGGAGAGGTGGGAGCCACTGCAGCAAGAGGCTGCTAGTGGTGTACACAGATTTGTGTAGGAAGACAGTCTGTGGGAGACAGACAAAGGCCTAAAGGATAAGGCCAGAGCAGGAGTGTTGCAAATATAAGCCTAGAGGATGAATGTTCGCTTGTTTTGATGGAGGACAAACCGCTGAATACCCCTGAGAGGGAAACTCTTTGATTTTGATGTCTGAAACTGTATGGAATCTTTTCTTTTAATAAAATTAAGAAAGATCCTTAACAAGAAGAAAGTGAGTGGCTGACTCTTTAAGGCCCCTTTAACACGGGGCAGATCCGCTGGACGGATTCCGCTAGCTCAGTGGGAGATTGCTCCGTTGATCCCTGCTGAGCTGGCGGATGACAGGTCCGTCTCTGCTCACTGTGCAGGGATGGACCACTCAGAGCCCCGCTGTTCTCTATGGGCAGATCAGATGAAAACGGACAGCCTGCCCATTTTTATCCGATCTGCTGGACAGATGGCGAACGTATCGCCATCCTTCTGTTTTGAGCAGATCTTGTCAGATCGGATGGCAGGCGGATGTCAGCGGACACATCTCCGCTGATTGCCCATAGAAGTCAATGGGTGGCCCCTTTCACACGATCAGCCCACTCGGATACACCTGTCCGTTTTTTAGGTGGATCCGAGTGGGCTGATCGTGTGAAGGATGCCTAAAGCTCTACATTTGAGGCGAGTTCTCTCAGTAACTACAAGTTTGCTGTAACCTCCGCTCACCTCCATCCAAAATATTAGTCCTAGCTTTGGTAGAGTGGGAAAGGCTTAGAACCTTTGCTGCTTTTCATTGTTGTGTCCCCATCTGCTAATTACAGTGCCAAACAAAACAGAAAGTTAAAGCGGAGTTTCACCCACATTTTTCACTCCTCACCATGCAGCACTAATGTGAATCCTTAAAAAGAATTGGCAATTTATTATCTTTTTTTCTGTTCACTTACCTGATTTATGCCTATATCTAATTTCACTTCCTCCTTTAGGTGCCACGGCGCCGTATGTCATTTTCGGTTTTGCATTGGCTCCTGGGAGATCTAGGTCACCTTGGCATGGCACTGCTCCCGTAAAATTTAACATTGGTGTCTATGGAAAATCCTAGTCAGCTTGATATGGCTGTGTCATGTCAAGCTGACCAATATTGCACCGCACTGCACATGCGAGAGATCGGTAGGTGCAAGCTGGGTAGCCTGCATGCATGGAATCCAGGAAGGACACTATGGCTTCAGATGCCCATACTGGAGATGGCCGCGCTGTGCAGGAACTTCACAAAGTAGGAAAATGATGTTGCACAAATAGAAAACTGGGCATAGTTTACAGCAAGCCTATGTTACATTGCAAGAAGCATGAGTATTCTAGGGGTATTTTTATGTTAGAAGTCACATTTTGGCCGGAACTCCACTTTAAGGGAAAACCACCCAACAGGCATAGGTAGCAATAACTACAAATGTTCTAGTATAGTGAGGACAGTTTGGAACCACTGTCAAGATTTGTTTTATGTTTGTGTCCCCCACTGCGAAGAATTGCCATCACTTCCTGTCTAGGTGACAGACAGATTAGGAAGAGAAACCTCTCTATGGGGAAACAAGCAGAGCTAAAAATCTGTAAGAAAAATTGGCTTAACAGAAACCTCCTTAGTATTTTAAATCTCAGAGTTTTAAACTTTCTAAAAAATTTTAAGATTTTGAGTTTTGAGAAAACGTCCGTCCTTTAAATGCATTAGAATGAAAAGTAACCTGACAGTTAAATTGAAATGTTTATTTTTCTAAGTTTTTTAAATGTTTTACATTTTAATGCCATTGTAATACAGCCGACATGAAGGAGGTAAAAAAAAGGCTGGGAGACCCCAGCATTAAAGTAGAACTGAATTCTTGAAATCAACATTGAAATATAATGAAGAACAAAACTTTTTTTTGGTTTTGGATAGAGTGGAGGTAGATTAGAACACCTGTCAGATTTTTATTGCTGTCAGTGTCCCCGTTAGGAAGATTCACCCTCTCTATTTGTCCTGTTTACCATTATAATTGAAAGTGAAAGTAAAAGAAAATTCCAAATTTTGGGTTGTCCACGGAAAAGTAATAGAGGGGAAATCTTCCAATAGGGACACTAGTTATTGTTATCCGGGGGCCCCAAGGGATTCCCTTAATTTGCAGGAGTTCCTCTCACTTCCTGTTTTAGTTATGGGACAGAAAGTCAAGGTGCATCTCTCCAATGGGACACAGATGACAAAAAAAGACAGGGGTTATAACCTACTTTAATCAAAATTAAAAAAAAAAAGTTTTGCCTAAAATTCTTCTTAACTATTGTTAATCTTTATGCTGCTAGCATTGGTAAATCGATAGGAAGGTATATTATATTTACTTGTTTTACATTTTTTTTAATTTCCCCACTTGCTTCCTGATTTCCAGCCTACACCAAAATGATGTCATACATCCCAAGAGTCTTTATGGGCATTTTTCTTCTTTCATCTAGAAGAGGGGAAACATGGAGGAGGGGTTTTCTCAGCTAAGCACACCCTCTTGCTGGCATGCCTGAGCTAAGGGCAGATGGATTCCAGAAAGTAGATGCCACATGAATCATCTGCCCTTACTCAAGATTGCAGAGGCTAGAAATATTAGGCTGGTGTTTTTAAACTGATTTCTCAACCAAATAAATCATGTTACATGGATGGGCGAATTTGCTTTGAAAATGTAAGATGAATTAAACATTGTTTATACAGTATCTCACAAAAGTGAGTACACCCCTCACATTTTTGTAAATATTTTATTATATCTTTTCATGTGACAACACAGACGAAATTGACCAGAAGAAAGGGCAAGACCCTGAAACATGTAGTCCTGGTCTCGGTTGGCCACACCAATTCCTAGCCTCTGGATACCGGCACCTCCGCAGCAATACCAGCACTGTCCCAGTAGTGATCGGGGTCTTGCATGCACATAGCTTTCTTTGATTTCTGACCCGGCGCTGACATCACTTCTGGTCAGATGCGACTTGAGCGGTGTGTGGGTTCACCCTGCTCCTTCACAGTCCTGGACACCTTCAGGGTGGAATAAGGAACCCCCGCCAGTGGCCACCATTGACCATTGGCTCCCTTGGGCTCTTTCCATGGCTGCCTTCCTGGAGCCCACTGTGTCATCTGTGTGGCCCCAACCTCCAAGTACTTTGTGTCCCGGATCACGCCCCCCCCCCGGGCATTCCTTTGGTTGCCTTGGATCCAGTCTCTTGTCTGTTAATCTCAAGTCATTTTGCCTCGTTGTCAGTACCTGGCTGGCTTTGAGTTGATACATGCTTTATGGAATAAACATACCGTATATACTCGAGTATAAGCCGAGTTTTTCAGCACATTTTTTGTGCTGAAAAAGACCCCCCTCGGCTTATACTCGAGTCAGTGTCTGTGGGTGATGAGTAGTTTCACATTAAACAGAGCCGTGCTGCTTCTAAGAGCCGTTCTGTGCTTTGTAAGTGTGATTAAACACATTGGAATGCAGAGAATGCTGAGAGAGGTGTCAGATTCTCAGCTTGATGTCGGGAGGTGGGGGAGGTGGGCGGGACAAGCTGATGTTAGCTGTTCAGTCCCGCCCACCTCCTGATCTCCGTGAAGAGCTGCAGCTCTCTCTCTGCATTCTCAGCATTACAATGTGTTTAGTCACAGTTACACAGCACAGAACGGCTCTTAGAAGCAGCACAGCTCTGTTTAATGTGAATCTACCTTACTCATCCCTTATGTGTTCTGGCTACAGTCTGTGTTCTGTATAAAATCCCTGTGTCCTGGCTACAATACCTGTGTTCTGGCTACAGTCTGTGTGTCCTGTATAACATCCCTGTGTCCTGGCTACAATACCTGTGTTCTGGCTACAGTCTGTGTCCTGTATAAAATCCCTGTGTCCTGGCTCCAAACCTGTGTTCTGGCTACAGTCTGTGTCCTGTATAAAATCCCTGTGTCCTGGCTACAATACCTGTGTTCTGGCTACAGTCTGTGTCCTATATAAAATCCCTGTGTCCTGGCTACAATACCTGTGTCCTGGCTACAGTCTGTGTCCTGGCTGAAATCCCTGTATCCTGGCTACAATACCTGTGTTCTGGCTACAGTCTGTGTCCTGTATAAAATCCCTGTGTCCTGACTACAATACCTGTGTTCTGGCTACAGTCTCTGTGTCCTGTATAAACTCCCTGTGTCCTGGCTGCAATACCTGTGTTCTGGCTACAGTCTCTGTGTCCTGTCTACAATCCCTGAGTTCTGGCTACAATTCCTGTGTTCTGGCTCCCTGTCCCTGTGTTCTGGCTACAATTCCTGTGTTCTGGTTGCTGCATTTGTCACCCTAGGCTTATACTCGGGTCAATAACTTTTCCCAGTTTTTTGTGGTAAAATTAGGTGCCTCGGCTTATATTCGGGTCGGCTTATACTCGAGTATATACGGTACTTTTTTAAAAAAAAAATATTTTATTTATTTTTGTAATAAACATACTTTTTATCAAAAGTACTTTCATTGCCCATGTATTTTCTCTGAGGTCCCTATTCACAACTGTGGTTCAGCGCTGTTCCTTCCCTGTTTTATGTTAACACTGGAGAAATGACACTTTGCTACAATGTAAAGTAGTGAGTGTACAGCTTGTATAACCGTGTAAATTTGCTGTCCCCTCAAAATAATTTTTGAGCTAATTTACAGTGTATTTAGTGTCATTTCTTCAGTGTTGTCACATGAAAAGATATAATAAAATATTTACAAAAATGTGAGGGGTGTACTCACTTTTGTGAGATACTGTAGCTTGTGGTGCTCACATACAGTTTATTTCTACCTTAAATACCTAAAACTACTGCTAGAAGATCCTGACTTTTTCCTCCAATAAAATAATAAAGGAAAGAGAAGAGCTGCCTCCAATGCATGAAATGGACAAGATGTATCCATATAAAGACTAGAGTTGCCACCTCATCCCTTTAAACCCGAACACATATAAATTACACAGGTTCTGAGGCTAATTTAATGCAGATAAGGCACTGAGTGAGTTTAATTACCACCTTAATCAGCCACAGAACCTGTGTAATTAGTATGTGTTCGGGTTTAAAGGGGTGAGGTGGCAACCCTAATAAAGATATATGTGTGGAAATATTCAAAATGCTTAGTTTACAAAGCTCTTCATATTTCAATTGAATCCCCAAATATTTGCTATATTTAGCTCATTCTCACTACTGAATCCCACTAGTACAGAACAAGTCAGCAATTATATGGTCTCAATGAATGGGATGGTAAACTGAGTGTAGATTAAGGGCAGGCTTACAATGAATCATCCTTTTGCTTACATTGTATGTTGCACCTGTTAAGATATCACTTACTCCAAGCACTCAGCTGGTGCAATATAACAGCTGTAGATGGAACACAGGCCTGGCCCTATTAGGTCGAGGTCCAACTCGTGGGGGGGGAAGGTGTCTAGGTGACACATTATCCCGGTCCGGACACAAGGTAGATGTCGACAATATAACGTG